>CAUYQG010114550.1:0-24251 GCA_963574415.1 Tarsius wallacei | reverse complement strand
TTGCTAGTGTCACCAGTTCCTCTTACATTATATGATGGGATACAACCAAAGGCTTTTCATAAATTGCCTGTCTTGTGAAAATAAAATCAGGCTCATTCCCAAATACCAAATTTCTTTCACAATTCCCTCCCCCTTTCTTCCTTTTTTCAATACTTTTGCTCAAAAAATATATGCAGGAATGAAGAAAATAAAAGCAACTTTACTGGCATGGTGGCTCATGCCTATAATCCCAGCACTTTGGGAGGCCAAGGTGGGAGGATCGCTTGAGTCCAGGAGTTTGAGACCAGCCTAGGCAACATAGCGAGACCTCATCTCTAAAATAAAATAAATAAATAAAAATAAAAGCACCTTGGATCATCGTAATCATAGTTTTCTTTTACTCATTTTCTATTTTTAGTATTACCAGCTTTAAATATTTTATAATGATGCAGGATATAAAAACAAAATAAGTTGATAGCTAACTAGTTGGAGAAACATTAAAACATCAATAGCTAGATATGAATAATACATTCTAAAGTAAATTAATAAAACCTGGAATCCTTAAGTTCTAGACATATACGATTTGTAGTAAAAGTCTAAGATTACATTACAGAATCTAGAAATTGATCGCTAACGTCTATGGAGTTTATTCCTAGGGCAACAAAAATATTCTAAGACTGTGGTGATGGTTTCACAAACTCTGTGAATACACTATAAACAGTTGTATTTTGCACTGTTTTATGGTACATGAATTCTCTCAATAAATGTTTTGTTAAAAAAAAAAAAGACCCAGATGAAAAATGTTCTCAAAGGGAGATGTTTTGCCATTAAAAAAAAAAAAAGAAGCCCAGGAAATACATGAAAAAAATCAGAACTGGAAAAAAAGTGACTGAATACCACCACAGCCCCAAAAAAGTAAAAGATAAGACTGGGGGGGAATTGTGAAAGAAATTTGGTATTTGGGAATGAGCCTGATTTTATTTTCACAAGACAGGCAATTTATGAAAAGCCTTTGGTTGTATCCCATCATATAATGTAAGAGGAACTGGTGACACTAGCAAATAATACAGTTCTACACCAGAAGAAAAACAGCCTGATAAAGAACCTGACACCAGACGACACCATATAGTAGAACTGTAAAGACAATGATGGCATTCCCTACCCTCAGAGAACTCTTCCTGTGTTTTTGTTTTTTTCTCATTTTCCAAATCCCAATTCAAATAAAAGCTAGTGTTAAAATATTCTGGTGATTATTGTTTCCTTCTGGTTACACTGGCCATTTAACTAGATGCTCTGCATGGAAAAAATGTTTAGCACCTCCAAAACTATCTCACTCTAGAAATTAATTTATAAAATTATTTCAAAGAATCAAGCTTGTGTGACTGACATGAGCCTATATTAAGGTCCATTTTAAAGCCAGAGTCTCCTAAGATCTGTTTATAATGTGCATGTGCTCTACCTACAGATGATGGTCAAATACTGCTGCATGAACCTGTGAACCTGTGAGGGTAGACGTCTAGTAGGGTCCATGCTTAGTATGTTGGTAACTCACCTTCAGAAATCATTTTTACTATATATAGGTAGCACATCAAGAGGCTTCTAATTTCATACTGATCCAGCCGGTTATACTGGGACACACTACTCCTTGTAGAACTCTGTCGGGTCTATAATATAAAGACAGGACATTTGTGAAACTGTATCAGCACCACATTTTTCCATAGCTTTTAATGATTTTTATCATTAGATCAGTCTGGGAAAGTTATAAACATAAATCTAAATTCTATATCACACCTGGAAGGTGAATGAATGGGCTGAATCTTTGTTGCTATTATACCTAGTAATATTACCTGGGGTCTTCATAAAGACATTGCCATGAGTACTGTGTATGCTTCACCCCATATACCCTGTGTTTTAGCAAAATGTGGCTCTTTCAGGAAGAGAAACTTACATGAAGGATAAAGTGAAGCTATATAAAAGCATAAGAAACATTTTAACTCTTTAATCTGAATCTTTCCTTAGGATTTATTAAAATCCAACCCAAAAATTATAGGTCAGAAAATTTATCTAAAAAATAGGCTAGTGATATAATTACTCTAAGGAAGACTAGGTAATACTTCAAAATTAGAGCCTCTACATAAAGTAGTGATGTTCCTATTATTTAGTGACTTTTGTTAAAATATCAGAAGTTAAGCATGACAGGATCTGACTTATTTAGGGATTTATATGAATAGAATAACAATAATCTAAAGAACTTACCCTTAAAATCAATACTTTCAATTGAGGTAAACTGGGGATGTACATTGACTAAGGTAGGGTTTACTAAGAAGGAACTTTCACTTGGAGCAAAACAGACCTGGGTTCTGATTGCTTCCTAGCTCTGTAACTACTAGCAAGGCATTCAGCTTCTCTGATTTTTATTTGCCTTAGCTATGACTAAGTGTTGTCACAATTCTAAATGGTGTGAAATGGGAACCTTTGTGAATTACTATTTGCTGAAAGGCTCAAGGAAGTATAGTTCAGTGGTTCACAAGAGGTGATTCCCAACCAGCATCAGAATCACCTGGGAACTTAGCAGTACAAATGAGCAGGCCCTATTCCAGACCTACTGAATCTCACTCGAGGTGAGGCCCAGCCATCGATTTTTATGAAACCCTCCAGGTGACTTTGATGCACACTAAGAGCACCATGATATAAGAGAAAAGGTACTGGAATTAGAAAATTTGAGTTCAAGAGTGGCCCTGCCATATCTGGTTGTGCTGTCATAATCCCAGTTTTGATTTGTAATGAGAATTGTGAATTTATTATTTTTATGGACCCTTCTAACTTAACTTTATATGACTCTATGATTTTACACGGCAACATAGAGAAAATGAAGTTTCTTTGCCTTGAGGCAGACACATCCCAAAATTTAATGGTAAGCTTGAAACAACTTGATGAAAGACTTGGAGGATATATTCTGATGAGATCAGTCATGTTCAGGGTGGTATGGCCATAGACTGAGGATATATTCTTTTATTATTATTATTATTATTATATGTGGGGTACAAATCAGGGTTAGGTATACAAATGTTGATTATGCAGGGCCTTGTTGATGAGGTATGCCCTCCCTCTCCTAGCAGTTTCTCTCAACTGCCAAACCCACCCTCCCCCGACAGTTTCCTACTACTGCCAATCCCTTTCTTATAGTATTATAATAATTGTTCAGGGTTCGCTTATATATTCTTATTAGGTGACGCTGGGATGCTGAGATTATTGATTTGGAGACCTACATTTTTTCCTCCCAAGATAATGTCATTACAAACGAATGAAAGACTTGATTAATCCTGCCAGGATGTGCTTTGTTTTAAATGACAAAGCAGGTTAGATATTTTAAACTTGAATTTTCCCTCTTTAGAATAGTGTGCTAGTGCCTTCTTAGGGCAGTGGGCAGCACATCAGTCTCATAGAATAGTGCACTAGGATTAAAGGAGATATTCCAAATTAGAACTCTTGAAGAGTAATGCCGTATTTCCTATACATGGTTTAAGATATCCAAGTAGCAGCCACCAGAATAGGAAGTTATTGCTAAAATATCCAAGAATTGTGGGATGCTTTTTAGAGCTTTAGCATGGACTATAGGAGAGCAAAGAGCCTCATATTTATATAAAAAGAAAGGGTGTTGTAGCCTAACACATCACTAGGGCTATTCTATATATTTAGGCCCTTACGTTTTCACCAGTGCTGCCCTGATCTGGAAATCCTGTTGCTCCTTCTGGGATGAGGGAACCTCTGGAATCTTCTCTCTTAATTCCATGTCCATTTTGAAAAGACCCATAAACTGGAGGAAAAAAAAAAAAGGCTAAGTCCTTGTTAGCAACAAGAGCAGCTGACAAAAACATTTTAAAAAATAAGTACTGGATTAATTGAAGGAAAGATATATGGAATAGGTCTTAGTCATCTAAAATGTGAAGTTTATTACATCAAAACCACCATAAGAAACTGAGTAAAGAATAAGCAACTTTTTACCTCTGACAACACTTTACTATGCATGAAACTACATGAAATTCCTATAAAATAAAGTCATACAATTCAAGAGACAGATTTTACAGATAAGAAAACTTGGGCCCAGAAAAGGGAAGTGTCTTGCTTAAAATTGGTGACAGATAAAAAGATTGGAAACCAATTTTTAAAATTTAATTATCATCTATTTTCTCAGTATAACAAGCTATGTTTTAAACAAGCTTAGACAAAAAAAAAAAACCTAGGCAAATAAATGTGGTTGCAAGTGTGAGTCAGGTTTTGGTTTATATAAAGATGGGGGTCTCACTATGCTGCCCAGGCTGGTCTTGAACTCCTGGATTCAAGCAATCCTGCTTCAGCCTTCCAAAGTGCTGGCATTATAGATATGAGCCATGGTGCTTGGCCACATGAGTTAAATTTTAATTAAACAATAGTAGAGATCATGCTATGTATAGTCTTTATTATTAAATATTTTAAAAATATAGAGAAGTGCAGAGCACATTTCTGAACACTCAAGCGATGTATAATTTTTTTTTTATTCTTTAGAGACGGGGTCTCACTTTGTCACCCAGGCTGGAGTGCAGTGATGCAACCATAGCTCACTGCAGCCTCGAACTCCAAGGCTCAAGTACTCTTCCTGCCTCAGCCTCCCAAGTAGCTGGGACTACAGGCACATGCCACCACGCCCAACTGCAATGTATAATTTCAAGGGGCTTAATTACCAGTGTCTTTGTCAGCACTCAGACTCCCTCTATTTGCAGGTGAAGTAAAACCGCATGGAAATTCATCCCTGGATGCCTGTAACAGAATGTGTCATCTAAACAAATCTGTACACTAAGATAAAGAATCTGAAATAACAGAATAAAATGGTACCCTGATTTTAAACAAAGTTCACTGTGAAAGTCTAAATCCGATACAAGTACTTAGTCATTAGGTGACTCTCTGTTAAGAAATGGCTACTAGCATACTTTTGTAACCATGACCTCTGACCAAGTGACATAACTCTGGATGGCTGCAACTGGTTCAGTCTAAACATGGTTCAATTGCCCTTGGAACCAAGGGCAATGTTAGCAGTAGGGGTGTGACTAGAAGCCCTAGGTAAACTTCAGCTGCAAAAGACAGAACAGATAAATGAAATATTTCCACATATTGCTGTCAAATGTACATGAAGTGAGCATAAGCATGAGCTACTGTGTTTGTGAAGAAAGATCAGCCTGATGCCTGGGTAGGTAACGTAGCTGGTTAGACTGATCGAGAGCACAGTCAAGCAAGCCATCAGGCAAGCTTACAAAGCAGCTTTCTCAGGAACCCAGGGCAGCCTTGACAAATCAGTCGGGGCAATTCATAGAGGTTCTTTCCTTCTAGAGGAAACTGTCAAGGACACAGTTTAACCTGCCACCCAACAATATGACATGGCTACCCAAGGCACTCCTGTGGGCCACACAGAACATAGAGGAGAGCAGGAGTTAATAGTTCCACTGGGCAGACTATAAAGTGCACAGTTCTGACACAGTTTAATGGGTCATTGGTAAACTGGAGCATACTCAGAAGAGGGGTGACCAAGAAAGTAAAAGGTTTGGAATGACAGATGGCGTACAGAGCTATTTGGCTGGGAAAAAAAGGTAGAAGGCCCATGTGGAAGGGGTACATGTGGAGTGGGAATAGATGTGTTCTATGTGTCTCTAGAGGGCAAAACTAGGACCAGTGGATGGAAAGCCTTTTAGGTCTAATGTGAGAAGCAATGTTTTAATTATTAGAATGGCAAACGGTTGTTTTGCCGAATAGGAGACCTATCACCTCCAAAGTTCGTTCCAGTTCTTGAGATTCTAAGGAGTGGGGAAACAAGCACAGGCCAGTTGTGACAAACTAAAAGAGACTCACCAAGAAGTGCTGAAAGGAGATATCAAGGGAAGGGAGAAGCAAGGGAATACAGTTGGACCCTTGGTGCCTAATATTTTGGAAGTAAACAATCTTTTGTTTTCAAGTTGAATAAATATATGAAGGTCACACAATAACAGCAAATCTTAAGAACAAAATACTAGGTACAAGGGATTTGTGGTGTTCTCTTGGACTCTGTTACTCAAAGTGTGGTCCTTGTACCAGAAGCAGCCAAAAGCTTGTTAAAAATGCGGATTCACAAGCCCCACACCCAAGCCTACTGAATTAAAACCTGTTTTAACAAATTCCCCAAGTGACTCATATGCACATTAATGTTCAAGAAGCACTGCACTAAGAAAAACAGTGTAAATGTAAAAATGGAGTAGAAAGTGAACTCTTAAGATTGAGCTCATACTGCATATGACTCCAATTCCAAATGCATTAAATGATAAAACTCCAATGGAGACACATTGCTACTTACAGAATTAGGCATGGCTGCACACGGATACAAGGTATCATGACCTGCTAATCGCTGTATATTTTCCAAAAGCAGTCCAACAAATGGGAGGTACAACTGTGCTATTTTGGCTTGTTGGTTCTGAAAAATAATTATCAAAAGTTTAGTAGGTATATGATACACATATATTACAAATACACAGAGTTGACTCCATATATCAGTCCATAAAGACTAAAAGCAGATTCAGACCCACAACAAATTAGTGAAGCATGAGTCTATTTATACGTATAGTCTCAAAACTCATGACCAGACAACTTTGTTGGCATTTGGATTTATATACAATGAGTCAAATCACACCCCTCAAACATAACTACATAAAGTAAAAGTTTTATTTTTAAATAGCAGTTAACCTATCAGCAGATAACATCAGCTCTGTTCTTTAACTCCAGTGAAGGTTGACCTTCATGAGAGCAAGGACCATGTCTGTCCTGTTCACTGCTTCTTCCCTCGTGCCTGGCAAATAGCAGATTGTCAATACACATCATCCGAATGAATGAATATGTAGAAGAGGTAAAAAAATGGTAAATGTATTCATTCAAGAAATAGTTTTTTGCTCCAATTAAAGCTGCAATTACAATAATGTGATCTCGGTCCCCTAAATCAATTATAAGACTTGGGAAATTGATATACTTGTAAATATGTAAATAAAGCTGGCCACTAGTGGTACCTCTTATACAAATTTATTGCTTTCCTCAACTATAGGTATTCCTCACCAGAAATGTACATACATCCAAATCAGAGAAAATAGTGGCTGTGGTGGCACAAGACCTGTCCTCCATATTTCTGAACTTTGGGAGTTTTTTCTGGGGACTTAGAAAAGGCCTCTAGGGCAAAATAATCAATGTATAGAACACAGAAGATTCATAGTATCTCATTGTTGTTTTAGTTTGCATTTATTCCTGAGGTTGGACAATTTTTCATGTATTAATTGGCCATTTGCACTTCTTTTGTAAATTTCAGGAACCTTTCTTAACAGACTTCCTTCTAACACGCATTCCATCAGTAATAGTCTCTTTGACCAGAAGATTCTGAGTCAGTAGGTCTGAGCTGCCCCAGATAATACTGACGTGCATAGAGGTTTGAGAACCACTAACACAGCCCAAATTTCCTGTTCAAGGCAGGAATGGCCCTTACATGCAGCCCTGATAAATGGTTAGTTTTTAAAACTTCTTAAAAACTCCAGCCCTTTCATAGGTTCTGTTAGAAAAGTGCTCTAGATGAAATATACTCCTTGTAAGTTCACCTATTAGATATAGGACATTCTTGTCCTGAATAGGAAAAATGTCTCATGGTAATTATAACAAGTTAAGAGATCTTTCCAAGCGTTTATGAGTAACACATATCGGGGGTCAGTGATGTCTCCAGAATTTCATAAGAGCTGAGACTTAGGAGTGGCAATGTGGTTGAAAGGGGTGGGAGTGACTAGGGGGTCTAGTCTCAAAACAGGCTTTCCCTGGGAAGAATTCCTTTTTTAAAAAAACTTGTTTGTTTATTTGGGGTCACTTTGGGGGACTGACGGAAATTATGGGGCTTTAAGGTCCCTCTTATCCTTCACCTTGGTGTCATCATTAACAGGGAACATGTTTTATTTGAATGTGTTTAACAAATGACCTCTTATCCAAGCTGCCTGCCAATTTTTTGCACCAAACAGAGAAAGGACCTTTTATATCCTCGTCCAATATGCTAGAATTAAGCCACTGGCTAACTGGGCCCATGAAGCAAAGAAGGTTCTTCTGGAGAGAACCCTGTACTCATTTAATGCCTGTATGAAGCTTTTGAATAAAGAGGAAAGGGCTTAAAAAATCACTGAAAGAGTAATGAAACTTGGCATTTCAATCTTTCCCATAGTCAAAAACTCAAACACTCAAATAGGCCTAACGTCTAATTTATTTACACATAACAATAGCTGTGTGTGTATACATACTGCCCTCAGAATTTTTAAAGTAAGTTAAAAATGGCCAAATGTGTGATGTAAAACATTTAATTTCCACCACTAAGTAACACACTGGTGAAATCCCACTTTTGTTTACTTTCATCTGAAGAGGCAGTGGAGAATCATACAACTTCCTGCTTCAGAGAGGGGAAGTTCATTTTGTACTTTTCCTGTGAATCACTTAAAATCACAGCAAAAGACATTTTCCTCCTCGTTGCATGAGATGCTTTCCCCCATCTACTAGGCATAAGCAGTACCTAACCAGTACTCAGCATTAACTGGCATTTTTAAAGGCTTGACTAAGTTTGCCTGGACTGGATGACTTTTAAGATATCTTTTAATTTGGATATATTATATTGTTTAGTTTGTGTTACATCAATATCAAAATTCACAAAAAAGAAAACAGCACATAACTGAGCCAACTACACTAAGTGGAGGTATGCTATTATAGTTATAATGAGACAAAAACAACACAAACTGCAGTAAGCAATAAATTACACCTTAAAGTTAAGCAGTTTAAATCTACTTTAGGAGAGCATCGCATGAAGAGAACTAGCAAGATTTTTAAGTAAAAAAATAGTTGTAATTAAAGCAATACAAGTGGATGTCACTGGCAGGTATTTTCTGTTTATAAAGGATAAATGAGAATACTGCAGAAAAAGAATAAAATCCATCTCCAGGTCAGCTTTTCAAAATGATTATGATAATAAATGACATCATAATTTTATTTATATTTGAATGTAAAAACAAAGGGACACATTATTAATTATGAAAAAAATTATGTTTCTTTAAGGCATTTGATTTCAGAAAAGTAAGTTAGGTTATTTTTAACTTACAGTTTGAAGTCTACTTTTTCAAGCCAGTAGGAACTCATGTCAATAAGATTTGAATATATATGTTAAAACTGCAGCAAATAGCAATTATAACTTGAACTTCACACACAATGTGTAATGTATGCAAAATTTACAGCCACATCTATAACAGTTTATAGTAACACCATCACATCAACATTTTCTCCAGTAAGAAGAAAAATTTCATATTAAATATTTCATATATGATACACTTAACATGTCTTATTAACCATTTAAGAATCAATAATATTATATTTATTTAGGGATATACATTTAGGGAAATATATTAAGGTATATATTTGACAGAATATGATTTTAAAATTTATAATTAAGTTATTTAATAAAACATGAAACAGTTATATTGTTCTTTAAATATGATTTGGGAAACCAGTGTTTTTATCCAACAATTAACTAAACAGTATTTTTAAAACCTAATAATTTGAAACAGAAACAAATCTTATTTGTAAAAATAAGTTTTTGTCAATGTTCATACTATACTTCTTACTGCAAATTTCATCTTGAATTTTAAAAAATCGTAGTAGAAATTTACTAATGTGATTCTGATGATGGTACGGACATCCTTACCTTGTGTTGGTATCTAGTGTCAAATGCATGTTTTATCAAAAGATTCTTTATGACAGAGATAGCTGTATATCTGATCTCATAATTGTCCTGAAGAGCAATGGAAGTTTCCCTCAGAAGCAGACCAACCAAGAAGTGATGCTTGCAATACTCATCTGATAAACTGTATTCAAGATTTGAATCTGCAGTACAATGAAATTTAAAACCCATTTATAAAAATATTCAAAAATTACTATACAATTAACATATATTGATTATTTAATAATAACATATGATCATGCTATCGAGAACTATCATTTTTATTATTAATGAATCTGAGCAATTCTTTTATCATCTATAGTAAGCATGCAAAATTTTACAAGACAGGAGCACTCATACTTAGGGCTAGATGATAGCTTTAGTGATAATTTCAGTCAGCAAGAAAGTTCTTAGATTTTTTTCTCCCTCTAGATTCTTCTAAACTCCTAGAAATCATAGGATAGAACCTACAATAAAATAATTCTATATTTGGCAATGTTTTTACACATTTCTTTATATCTGAAGAGATTTTATTACAACTATAAATTTGAATAATTCTGTATAATGCTTGATTTACATATCTATTTACACTTGCAAAGTGGAAAAAGATAAACTAAACAGAATCATCCTACCAGTATTAAGTATTGACTATTTTAGTAAATATTACACAGAATAGTAAGAAAAACAGTCTCATCTTACAATCAATTCATCATCACTCAAATACAAAGCTTTTATTTCATAAAATCATCACTTCAAACTATGTCTTTCACTTCCTTTTAGATTTTCAGTTTATTTTAAATCCCAGATGTGACTATCCTGGTTGGGACTTGCCTTAGAACTACTCAGGGGATCGTGATCAAGTTTAGTAGTTTCTGTAGGAGATTTCTACTATCTTTATGTCCTCTCCCCTGCCATTTAATTTAGTTAGGTCATACAGCTAAAGAACGTGTTTCCAGTTTCTTTTTTGGCCTCTTCAGCACATAACACAATGCTGTGTATTCAGTTAGGACTTAATAAATGCTGTGAGTAGTCCAATTTAGTCCTAAATCCTGGTGGTCTGTCCACCCTTTCTTTTCCATGACTTCCTCATAGCTATCAATTAAACCCTGGGGAAAGTATGTGAGTCATACATGCTCAGAATCTAATTAGGGGGTGGTTGAATAGAGGTGCTATGGTTTTTCAATATTTTTTCTCCATTTTCACTGGCTGTAATTCCATCACTAAAACTATCGCTCAGCAGATACTTCCCTAGAGACCAAGGCAGATGACTTTCTTCCCGCATTGCTCATGCTCTTTTTTAATCCCCATCACTTTCTATGCATAAGGGCCAGTACTGACTAACACAGTGGCCTTATCTGGGAAGATTTTGCAAATTGTAATGATTGTGTTACTTCAGTGATGTGAATGAATCCAATCAAGTGGTTTCATCTACACCTTCAAAACTGTGGCCACGGAGTCACTGAATAGGGTCAGGGAGGGAAGAGGTGAGCCTGAGAGAGGTGACAGACTTAAAAAACAAAAACCTTCCAGTTCCCATCCCTTGCCTCTATGCTGGCTTGCATCAGGAACTTGTGTTTTGAGAGCAGATGTTTTAAAGTTGATTCCTCTAGTCAACACCCAAGCTTATTTTAAAAGTAAACAAACACACTGCATCTTAGATTTTTCTGTACATTAACTAAAGCCTCATTTTGGCTAGGGAGGATTTGATAAGCAAACAAAGCCCCCGTCCCTCTTAGCCATTCATCAAATCAACTGTGTTTAAAAAGAGCAAACTACTTTAGAGTGAACCGAGTTAAACCTACCTACTGAAGTCAAACGGTCCACCGCAAATGAAAAAAAATCTAATTAATATATGAAAAGAAAAGGGACAAATAAAAAACATAGTAACATAAGAATAGTGCTACACAACAAGGCATTCAATAAAACTAACAATGGAAATAACTAAAGGCATTTCATAAAATTAGTACAAACATGCTATTTTACTCTGCCTTTACATTTCTTTTTGATGCTTTGAGCAGAAATGCATTTATAATTTTTTTCTTAATTTAGTCTCATATAAGATTCCAAACACTACTCCAGAAAGCAATTTTACTAGAATCTGACATCTGTGTTTAAGCAGCAATCTACATAACACAACCAATTTCTTCATACCATGAATATTACCACTGACACTATGAAGGAAATGCAGATGCCATTAATGGACCTATCTTCAGACAGTAACAATTCTGAGGTTACCTTCAAGATGACTGGTTTAACTAGAAAACATTATACTACGCTAGTGCTAGCAAAAAAGGCAAAAAAAAAAAAAACAATTCAGAATGATGGAAAATGCAAATACATGCCTTGAACTCGCTGAAGTTTAGGTTTTGCAAATGCCATTGGCAAGTTCAGAGGAATGTAATGTTCGTGATTACAAATTGTTTGCAGAAATTCAAACTTGTATTCAGCCAGAACCTAAATGGAAAGAAATTAGACATTAACTCATATTTAGTAGGCATTTGCTATTTTAATAATTTGATACAGGGCATTAATTTCCACAATAGAAGTGCTTGGTATTCTAAGCATCTCTTGAGACGTGACCTGTACAGAAAGAGTTATCATAGCAGGTCCGAGACTGATATCCTTCAAAAGACCTGCTTGTTGGATGACATCTACAAAATTGGATTTTGAAACATTCCCTTCACGATAAGAATGTGCCTTCTCTGCCAGCCTGCTTAGAATATTTGTACAAACAATGTCATTTATGGTGAACACTTTCTTTGCTCTCCTTCCTGAGAGTCTGGAATTTTGACCAGCCTCCAATACATGACCAGCCCCCAGTTAAAACCCTAAACTCTGAGTCTCAAGCAGGCTTCCAAGAACAGAAATATCGCACATGTGTAAGTGCATTTTCACTGCTGGAGGAAAGTGTGCTCTCTTCACAGGAGAGAGGGAATCCAGCAAACCTGCCTATGGATTGCTGCTGACTCCATGTGATGTCTTTTCCCTTCCTGATTCAGCTGAGTATCCTTATCATGTCACACTCATGAATCTTAGCCCTCACTACAACTATAAGTTGAGTCTGTGAACCCTTCTAACACTGAACATGCTGGTAGTCTTGGGGACCTCCAAAACACAGTCTGATATTCCCAGCTTTGAGGTCTGGGTCTATTCAAAGTACTTAATGAAAACAGCAATTCCTTGGCTGGGGTCGATGGCTCATGCCTGTAATTCCAGCACTTTGGGGGCCGAGGCAGAGTTGTTTGAGCCCAGGAGTTTGAGACCAACCTGGGCAACATAGCGAGACCTCATGCCTAATAAAATACATAAATAACCAGCCAAACATACATACATTAAAAATAAGTAAGTAAAAAGAAAACAGCAGTTCCAAATCCTTCAAAAGAGAATGTCACTCTTGGTCTTTTATATTTGGACATCCACTACAATCATGTCCTTGTAACTTACCTTAGGATCTTTGGGGCTGAATCCAGATATGTAATCATTTATCAAATTGAAAACAAATCCTCTATCCATTAGTGTTAGACAGCGCTAGAGAAACCAAAACAAAATGGTTAGTTACACAATTCTAAAAGTCTAATGTCTAAAAGTGTAGGTTTAAAAATTTTAAAATTTGTTCCACGCTATAGATAAGAGAATAACAGCTTCAAAAGCTTCAGGCGACCTTAAAGAAAATGATAGAGGACAAGTGGAATTGGGACTCAAGGGCCTCAACTATACAATTTTCAAAACAAGATATATACCAGGGGTGCCAAAAAAGTATACATATTTTAAGAGATATCATCTATGTATTATTTTTCAAAGTTGAATTGAATTATGGTTAGCACTGTGTAGTATGACATTTGCACAAAAGATGGCATTAATCAAATGAATGCTAGCATCACCATGTGACAGGTAGGACAGTATTACAATTTTAATACAGTTTTTTCCTTTATCAAAATGTGCGCACATTTTTGGCACCCTCTGTATACTGTATATACACACACATACATACACAAATACATACATCTATATACACATACACACATATATACACATATATATCTGTAATCTATTCAGCTACATTGCCTCATTTTGGTCAGCTCTGAAAGTTCAAAGGAAAGTGCAGCATGGTCAGTCAGCTGTTGAAAGTAGGGCTTGTCCACGTAAATAATTCAGACCAAAAGGGAAGGCTTGCCTTGTGTCCTGTGAAGTCTTAGCCTATTAAAACATCCTTCTCTGTGACAGCCCTGATAGTGCTCATATTGCCTGCTGCTGTTCTCCTGGTTAAGGCTCTCACTACCTTGCAAATGATCAACTACAGTTAGCCTCCTCAGTCTTCATGCCTCTCATCCCTCCATCCATATAACTTCTTCCAGATGAACTTTATTTTTTTTTTTTTTGGAGTCAGAGTCTCGCTCTGTCACCCAGGCTGGAGTTCAGTGGCACGCTCATGGCCACTGCAGCTTTGACCTGCTGGGCTCAGGAGCTCCTTCTGCTTCAGCCTTCCAAGTAGCTGGAACTACAGATGCATGCCACCACGCTCAGCTAATTTTTTGATTTATTGTAGAGATGAGGTCTCATGAAGTTGCCAGGCTGGTCTCGAACCCCTGGGCTCAGGCAATCCTCTCACTTCAGCCTCCCAAAGTGCTGGGATTATAGGCATGAGCCACCGTGCCTGGCCTCCAGATGAACTTCTAAGTCCTAATGCTAATCGTATCACATTCCTGCTCAAAAACTATCCACAGTTCCCTATTACCTCTAACATAATTTCAAACTCCTTACCTTGACATTCAAGGACACTCGCATTCTTGTCTTAACTTTTCCAACTTTATTTCCCAATAGAGCTCACTGACTTATTATCCCCTCAAGATGCATTGTCTATTCCCACCTCTGGACCTTTGCTCATGCCAGGCCTAGCAATTCTACCACTACTTTTATCTCACCCTGCCCATTCTTCAAGGTTCTCGTGAAGTCCTATCTTCCTCAACCATCTTGGTTCATGGGTCCCTTTAAACACTTTATTCTATATTAGCTTGTATTTTACTTATTATTTTCCTGCCTTCTCACCTAGATTGGACAATGAGGACTATCTTTTTCTTTATATCCTCCATAGTTCCTAGAATGTTTCTGTGAAATACAAAGAACGCAATATTTGATTAACCAGCTGCATGCATCTCACATCCACCCTTTTTTCCACTTCCTCTGCCACTGCTCTGAGTCAGACCCTCATCATCTTGCACTTGGATTATTGAGCTAGGTTCATATTCATTCTTCCAACAAACATTTAGAGGTACAGTGTATTATGTTCTAGAGGAATACCAAGTTGAAAAAGATATGGCCTATATTCTTGTTTAAAGGTGAAGCCAAATAAACAAATGATTAAAAGAGAGCACAGAAAGAAGTGCCACAGAAGTATGTAAAGAATGAGGAACAGCAGATGGGTGATCCACACCGCATGGGACACTTAAGGAAGAGCTGAGCCTAAAAGATGAGTGGACTCTGCCAGGCAGACCATTGGTTTTCTAATTGGTTGCTTGCCTCTGGTCTCTTCCTCACTTCATCCATCACACCAGCAAAAACATCATCCTCTAAAATCTTGGGTATCTCTCCATTGTATATGAATCAAAATGCAAATTCTTTACTGACATTCAAGGTCTTCCATCATCTGACGCCAGATGGTCTTTCCAGCTCTTTCTCTACACATCCTAAGTTCACTGCACAATGACTTTTTCACTCGTTTTTAAACAATCCCTGAATATACATGTCTCAGCTTAGAGATCTTCTACCTGCCAATATGCTCAACTTGTCTGGGGAAACTCCAAACTATGCTTTCTTTGTTCTTTCTGCTTTGTCATAACCTCTCCCTTTCTCATTTTTCTATAGTATTTCATTTGTATTTTGGTATTACAGTTATCACCTTTACCTTGTATATGTATTTAAGTGTGACTATACAGACAACTTCTCCCATCTTTGAATCCCTACACAGAAGAGCAAATGTCTTTTGATGTGAACTAAGCAAATAATGTTATTAAACCAACAGTGCTCTGTTCCTTTTACAGAGTAAACTTCAAGTTTACTCCATGGAAGAAAGTAAGATTCTACATTTCAGATAATCTCATCTTTAGTTTAGTTTAAAAAGATATGTGGATGTTTGCTTTTGCGGGGGTAGAGACAGGGTCTTGCTATGTTGCCCAGGCTGGTCTCAAACTCCTTGGGCTCAAGCAATCCTCTCTTCAGCCTCTCAAAGTTCTGGGATTACAGATGTAAACCACCACACCTGTCTCAGATATTTGCTTTTTAATATTCAAAAAGGCCTATGTAATAGTATTAAAACTTTATTTTAATTCTGGCATAAGAATTTAATTCTGACATAAGAAAAGTCTTATGTCAGAAAATCATACTCAGGAGATATGAAACCTAGTTGTGAATTTTTAATAACAAAACAAAGGTATGTCAGACACTAAAATTGCTTAGATGGATTATTGCCTATAAGGTTGCTACATGAGAAGCTGTGATGAGAATGGAATGGAAAGAAGTAAAAACCAAGTGCATTCTCAATCCCTGCCTGTCTCTTCAACAAATCAAATATCATCGTTACCCACTTAAACAAACAGTTGCAATCTAGCACTGTCCCTTACCTAGTGACAATAAAAAAACCTAACAATGATAAATGTGCTATGTATAGAGATTTCTGGTATCCCCCAAATGAAATGCTCTCACTGACCAGCACTAACAATTTTCATTTACATGTACTAACAACATGTAGACTGTGATTACACCACCAAATGGGTTGCTTTAGTTCAAAAGTTGCAAACTCAGAAGCCAATAGGGGTCAAAGAAGTGATTTCAATGCATGAAGCAGGTCAGGGGTACAATAAGGAGTGGTAGGGACTGCGGAACTCTAGAAAGTATGTGCCCCATCTAAAAGCATTCAAATTAAAATGTTTAAAAACAGGCCTGGCGCAGTGGCTCATGTCTGTAATCTTAACGTTTTGGGAGGACGAGATGAGAGAATTGCCTGAGCTCAGGGGTTCGAGACCAGCCTGGGCAACTTGGTGAGACCTCATCTCTACAATAAGCAAAAAAATAAGCTGGGTGTCATAGTGCACACCTGTATTTCCAGCAACTTGGAAAGCTGAGGCAGAAGGATTGCCTGAGCCCAGTGGGTTGAGGCTGCAGTGGCTATGAGTGTGCCACTGCACTCCAGTCTGGGCAACAGAGTGAGACTCCGACTCAAAAAAAAAAAATGTTTAAAAACATCATGTGCAACAAACAAAAGCTGTCTTCTAGCTAAGTCACTTGTGTGGGTCCCTTGAATTGATTAATTAGCCATTTCAGTGGGGGGAGAAAACCAAATGTGGCTGAACTGATAGATTGACTCAGTCAAAAGAGTTGTTCTAGCAGCCTTATTAAGACCTAGCTGAATCTCCAGAAAGTGAGTAATTTTTTCCTTTGGCTTTCAAGATCACACCAGTGAAGAAGAGTTCTTTACCATGTTCCAGCTGCCTTTAACTCACCTTCAAGAAGCTAGCCAAACTATAATTCACATTTCTGGACTCATCAGCAATCTCCGCATAGCGAATAGTCACATGTGGAATTATCGCAAGAAGCAGTGAATGCAACACATGATGATATGTCTCAGGAAACCTCTGGCCTCGGGGAAGCTTAAACAAAATAGACATAGAAAAAAGTCAGAGTTCCAAAAGGTCTAAATCAGTTGCTATTTTTACTTTCAAATACATTCTATAGATAAGTATGGTATAACGGACATTGGAGAATCAGAAGGGGGAGGGTGGGAGGGGGAGGGATGAAAAATCACCCACTATGTACATTATGCGCTAATAGGGATGATGGTACACTTAAAGTTCAGACTTCTTCACCACTATACAATGCACCCATGTAACCAAAAACCATTTGTACCTCTGATTAGCTACTGAAATTTTTTAAAAATCGTATATAAACTATGTTTTAAAGCTGAACTATAATTTTTCTTCCAACTTAAAAATGACATCACTACTTTACTGTATACTTTACTTTAGATCATTATAGGAATTATCTGGGCCTCTAATAATATAACTGACTGAAATTATCAGCAAGAATAGGACATTCCGACCCAACTTGGGAATATCATACTCCTGAGATACAGACACATCCCAGGTTTTCATTCTACTTTTTTCCTGGCATATAAAGTATGCATGCATCTCAATTTCATTAAACCCAGTCTATGAAAGTTCTGATCAATATGATAAATACGAGGTGAATATTTTTTACACAGTCTTCACTTCACAATTCCTATAACTAAGAAAAATTTTAGTACCTTTAAAACAATTTAAAAATACAACTAAATGTATATATTACATTCCAGGAACATGTCTACTACATAAAGTGTTTTTAACTTTGCACAAGCCCTAAGCCTTTCTAAGAAAAAGTTTACATCTAGCTTGGTACTTCTTCCAAGTGAATCTTTTCAGCATAGACAAAGGCACAAGCGTAAAGGTAACAAGTTTTATATGGAAAATAAACATAAGCAAGAATTTACGTGAAAGAGTCTCTGCAGATTAGACTGTGAGAACATATGAACTGAGGTCTCAGATTGATGCAATACATCCACTGTTTTTGTAAGCAACATTAAATAAAACTAAGCATAGAGGTTCTTTAAATATAAAACAGGATTTTCACTTCATGGCTATCTGAGATTAAAATTAGTTTTCTTTGTCTATGTCAAATATTACTCTTATAAATATAGACAATGATTATTTGTCAATTAAAAGTAAAAATAAAACTTAAAAATTCATTTTTAACCCACTTACCTTAATTTTATTTTCTTCCAACAAGTATGTGGCCATCGACTTTGCAATTATTTCAAAGAAAAACAATGAGTACTAAAATAAATAAATAAATAAAAGCTTTAATAATTACCCAAATCTTTGAAGCTTAGCAAAGTTTGACAAATCAATATGGATCTTGTCTTTGAACTTTACTAACATTTTCAAGTGATCCCAATTCACTACCAAAGTCTCACAGAATACCTTCAAAGTGTTTTAGCAGGAAGGTACTTCAGGAATGACTGGTGATGTACAAAGCGGGAATGGGAATGCTTGCCCCAGGGGAGAGGAGTATTTTAACACCGACATAGTTTCGAATTGCCCACAATGATAAGAGCAAACCAACTTTTAGTTTATGTTGTTACTGCTTTTACATTCTCTAAAGACAATACATCTTATTACTGCCTGCATTGAGTGGAGGCCCCAACCCTGCCCTTGATACAGAAACAGCCTAAGTAGCCTAGTTGTTTGCCCACATTGTACAATTTGAAGGTTAGAGAGAAGCCTCGATCAGATCCATCCAAGATAGCTGAAATTCTACCATTGCTAAAAGAAATATGGCTAGGTGCAGTGGCTTACACCTGTAATCCCAACACTTTGGGAGGCCAAGGTGAGAGGACCACTTGAGCACAGGGGTTGGGACCAGCCTAGGTAATATAATTAACCTCATCTATACAAAACACTTTTTTTAATTAGCTGTGTGTGGTGGTGCGTGCCTGTAATTCCAGCTACTTGGGAAGCTGAGGCAGAAGAATCGCCTGAGCCCAGGAGGTCAAGGCCGTGGTGAGCCATGATCATGTCACTGTACTTCAGCTTGGGTGACAGAGTGAGGCCCCAACTCAAAAAACAAAAAACAAAAAAGAAATAATAATGATAAAAAGAGCTATCATTTCTTCAGTGCCTAGGAGGGCCAGAAACTATGTGTTCAATGCTTTACTTAAAATTTTAGAAATAAGGAACTGGAGGTCAAAGCTGCTAAATAACTGGCCCCAGGTTGCAGAACTATTCTATGGCAGATACAGTATTCCAATTTAGGTCTATCTGATCCAAAATTCTTTCTCTTATGCATTTGATTGAGGACAGGGCATGGGTAGGAAGGGGGGAAAAGGTTCTGTGAAGAATGTCAGGTAAAAGATACATGGGCAAAGTGGTGGGATGACAGAGGGTCACATGAGAAAAGACAGGAAGTGAAATGGAAGGGTATCACCCAAGTGTGTCTATGGTTGCTTTTGTTCTTGGTTGTGTTCCACGTGCCTACCTTCAGCAGTTTGTTTATCGCTAAAAAGTCGGCAGACTGTTTCAAGATTGCTATCATCGTAGTAGCCAGGGTTTCATGTATCAGCTGGGCCTGAGGAGCGCTCGGTTTTTCAGGTCGGAAGCTATACTACAAACAAAGAAAATGAACTGTAAGACAAAACTGTCACTCACAACAAATTACTCAGAAAGAAAGCTTACTCCACAAACCTTTATGAAGGATCTTAGATAACTATCCAAGCCTTCTTCATGGCACTTTGATACGATGTGTAAGAGAACCCTGAAATAACATCCACAGAAGTCAGTGTATCATGCTATAATTAATGACCATAGTTTAATTGTTAAGTTTAAGATCATCAAGTTTAACCCTAAAAATACCTAAGACTGCCTGAATGATTAAAAGGGAGACGATTGCATAAGAGGTAATGGTAGTTTAGGTCTAACAAAGATTTCAGCATCTAACATGCTCAGAGCCTTGTAAAATACCGTTCCTGGTTCAAAAAAACACTTTACTTTGGCAACCAAGATGTTTCATCGTCTGTCTAAATCTCTGCATGTGTTTGAAGTATGGTTATAGCTACTGTGTATTGAAAGACTTAACGTAAGACAAATATCGAAATCCCCTTTAGTAAGAAATAAAGGAAGAGACTAGAAAGATACGATGAAAAGCTTGTCAACATACGGCAGAGAAGGGATGGGAGAGATAGGGCAAGTATAATGATATAAACTAAAGTTGGAAGTAAATGTAAAATTCACAGAAAGTTTTAAAGTGAAGAGAGTAGCAGTGCTTCTCAAACTTGTGCATGTGTCAGAAACACCTGGAGGGCCTCTTAACAGATTGCTTGGCTCCTCTCCCAGGGCTTCTGATTTTGTAGATCTGGGTTATGTTCAATGATTAGCATTTTTAGCAAGTTCCCATGTAACACTGATGCTGCTGGTCTGGGAACCACATTTTGACAACCACTGGATTAGAGAAATGCTTTTTAAATTCTCAACCAGGCTGGGCGCAGTAGCTCACACTTGTAATCCCAGCACTTTGGGAGGCTGAAACAACAGGTTTGCTTGAGCACAGGAGTTTGAGACCATCCTGGGCAACATAGTGAGACCTTGTCTCTACAAAAATAAGACTAAAAAAAATTACCTGGACGTGGTGGCACGTGCCTGTAGTCCCAGTTACTCAAGAGGCTGAGGCAGAAGGATCACCTGAGCCTAGGAGGTCAAGGCTGCGGTGAGCTGTGATTATGCCACTGCACCCCAGCCTGGGCAACAGAGTTAGGGCCCTGATTTTAAAATAAAAGTCAACCAAACTATCCCCAACAGCAGAGATAAGTGCAAACGGTGTGCAGTTGCGTTGGTTGAGACCTGGCAGGAGAGGTTTGTGGCAACATCAGAGGCAGCAAAGCCAAGAACACCCAGCACTGAGCTCGCAATTTTTTTGAAGTCTCTTGTTTTAATTTCAAAATTTAGATGCATTTTGCATTCTACTTTACAATATATCCTTGTTTGTTTTCATATAAAAATAATACTCCCTTATTCTTTCAAGTAAAAATTGATGGCTTAGGATCACGTGCTTTTTAAATGAGAGCCACTAGCTACATATGACTATTTAAATTGACTGAAGTAAAAATTAAGCACAATTAAAAATTCAGCTCCTCCGCTGAACTAGCCACATTTCAAATGTTTAATAGCCACATGTGGCTAGTGGCTGCCATACTGAATAGTACAAGTACAGAACATTTACATCACTGGAGAAAGTTTGATGGAACTTATATATTTATCTTCTTAAATACATAAAGCAGATATTAATGAACATGAAGGGAGAAATAGACAGCAATACAATAATAGTAGGTTAATTCAATACCCCACTTTTAACAATGGATAGATCATTAGACAGAAAATTAATAAGAAATATTGAACGTGAACTATACTTAGACCAAATAGACCTAACAGACATATGCAGAACATTCCATCCAACAGCAACAAAATATATATATTCTTCTCATGTGCATCCAGAGTATTTTTCAGGATAGATCATATATTAGGCCACACAACAAGTCTTAACAAATTGAAGAAAACTGAAATCATACCAAGTATCATTTTCAACCACAATGGTATGAAACTAGAAATCAATAACAGGAGGAATTGTGGGAAATTCAAAATATGAGAAAATTAAACAACATGCTTCTGGGTCATAAAAGGAATCAAAAGGAAAACTTTAAATTTTCTTGAGATAAATGACAATGGAAACACAACATACCAACACCTATGGGGGCAGCAAAATCAGTTCTAAGAGGGAAGTTTATAGCAGTGAACACCTCCATTAAAAAAGAAGAAAACAGTATCTTTGTATTATAACACCAAAACTCACATGGTACAGTTGATAGGAACGTCATCTTCATGGGTCATGTTTGTGAGAACTCGGAAGAGTTGCATAAGAATTACAGGTAGAAACTGTATCATGACTTGGATCTCCATGGCATGCAAACACTAAAATAAGTCATTATTAGTTATGAAAACAAACAAAATATGATATAATTTGCAAATGTGAAACAACAAAAAGATATAGTAATGAGAAATATATTGACTAGCATATAAGCTCACAAAAATGTGAGCTTTTCATGGAAGAAGGGATATTGTTTTGTTAATTACTTAATCCAAATCTCACTTTGGCATTTGAATTTTGTTAGTTTATTTAATATTAGATGCTTTCCTGAAGAGAAGCATAATTGGGATAAGCAGGTATTGGAACAATGACAAGCGAGTCTTGGTAAACCAACACTCAGTTGCAGTGGAGCTGGGGGAGGCAGAGTTTAACAAGGAAAAGTGGGCAGTCGGTTAATCTGGTGAGAAGTTAAGTGGGGTTCAATGAGGAGCACGTCTATGTATAATTGGTTCGACACCAGCCAGCCCCACTACAAAGCTGAGGCAGCTCTGCATTCTAACAATCTTGCAATACATTTCTTCAAAGTGCTAACACACCATCTCTGGTGATAAATGTGTTACAAACATTAAAAAGAAGAAATGTGTTCATGTGCATATAAGAAATAATAGAGAGAAAGTTGTTCCATTCCTTTCTGCTTTCCTCTCCTCTCTACATTCACTCAGTCAACCAGCTAACAAGAAAAGAAACCAAACCTCACTGAGCACCTTCTACGTTAACTCACTGTGTCATGTTGGGGAAATACAGAGGTGGGTAAGTCAAGTTCCTGTGTTTAAGGCACTATTAAGTTGCATTTCATGGTCTCCCTGGCTTTGAATCCATCCTTGCTCTCATGAACCCTTGTCAGGACTCTATTCTCTGTGCTTGGATCATCTCAACAACGACCTCTTAGACCTCGTGGCAGCTTCTCTTTGATCAGATGCATAGGGCAAGACATCGAGCTCAAGAAACTCAAGGCCTATCCTTCAGGTTTTTCCTTCCTCTATCCTTCCTGCCATCACCTCTTTTCAGGACTCTCTAATCAGCTGGGTGCAGTAGCTCATGCCTGTAATTCCAGCACTTTGGAAGACTGAGGCAGGAGGATCGCTTGAGCCCAGGAGTCCAAGACCAGCCTAGGCAACATAGCGAGACCGTATCTCTACAAAAATCAAAGTAGTCTAATCATTTCTAGTAAGTCTCTAAACAATTTCTTTTGACTCCCAATCCATCCAACTGTCATATCCAAATTAATCTGCCTCAAATACTCGTTACATTAGAACACCTTCTGCCAAGATCTTTTGGATGTCTCCCCATTACCTAGGGCAGTGGTTCTCAAACAGGCGCCACTTTGCCCAGGAGATTTGGCCAGGTCTGGAGACAGTTTCGGTTGTCACAACTGGGGGATGCTACTGACATCTAGTGGATAGAACACAGGGATGCTGCTAAATCCCCACGGACAAAGAATTATCCTGCCCCAAAACGTCAAAAGTGTCAAGGTTGAGAAACCCTGGCTTAGAGTATTAAGTCCAAGTTACTTCAGACCCAACCTCACCATCAGTCTTTATAAGGCCAAACTGATATCTCCTCTATTCTGTGAATATGCCATGCGAAGGAGGCCCCAAAAAACTCAGAATTATTTTTTGGATAACAGGTTCCTTGTAGTACAGGCTTCTCCTGCTAGGTAAATGCTCTAGGAACCCATGGTATCATCTGGTTCCATCTAAGGAGTGGCTAATGTTGTTGTGAGAGGCTGTGTTCAGCATCAGTGAATTTTTTTGGGGGGGGGAGGAGATTCTTTCAACGTGTTTGCCCATTTCTTGATGGGTGAGTTACAAGCGCTCCTGCCTACACTGCGCTGAATGTTCAGCAGTTTTTTTTTTTGAGTTGGAGTCTCACTCTGTCGCCCAGACTGGAGTGCAGTGGCCGCTCCCGGCCACCGCAGCCTCGACCTGCTGGGCTCCGGTGATCCTTCCACCTCAGCCTTCCAAGTAGCTGGAACTACAGGCACGCGCTACCA
>CAUYQG010114542.1:0-27100 GCA_963574415.1 Tarsius wallacei | reverse complement strand
TTTTTTCCTATTCTGTGTGCTGTCTCCCACTTTCTTGATGGTTTCTTTTGCTTTGCAGAAGCTTTTCAGTTTGATGAGGTCCCACTTTTCTATCTTATCTCTTATGTCATGGGCTTTTGGGTTTTTGATAAAGAATTGATTGCCTATTCCAATTTCTATAAGGGTGTCTCCTGCGTTTTCTAAGATTCTTATAGTTTGAGGTTTTACATTTAGGTTGTTGATCCATTTAGAGCTAATTTTTGTGTATGGTGATAGGTAGGGGTGCTGTTTCAATCTTCTGCATGTGATCAGCCAGTTTTCTCAGCACCATTTACTGAATTGGTTCTCCTCTCCCTAGTGGTTGTTGGAGGCTTTGTCAAAGATGAATTGGTTGAGGAATTGAGACTTTGCTTCCAGAATCTCTATCCTATTCCACTGGTCTATGTGTCTGTTCTTGTACCAATACCAGGATGTTTTGATTACTGTAGCCTTACAGTAAAGTTTGAAGTCTGAAAGTGTGATACCTCAAACTATAAGAATCTTAGAAAACGCAGGAGACACCCTTATAGAAATTGGAAATGGCTACCAATTCCAGTACCTGCACAATTAACATTCGTATCCCTAACCCTGAATTGTACCCCACATCTTTACAATTTAAAAAAAGAAAGAAAAGAAAAGGAAAATCAGAAAAAAAGAAAGAAAGAAAAGGAAAGAAAGAAAGAAAGAAAAAAAGAAAGAAAGAAAAAGAAAGAAAGAAAGAGAAAAGGAAGAAACTTACTTCCAATTCCCCTAACATTACCTTATGTGCAGCACACTTGTGATGCTGTAGAGGTTGTTCAGCATGAGTAATATGCAACTCCTTAGTAGAGACGAGTCGCCAGCACACTCGGAAGCAAGAGTTGCCTTAAGTATGGCAAAAATTCTTTGCCCTGAAAAAATTATTGTTTTATGTGGGCAGTATCATCCTCTGTGCTCCATAAGTTTGTTATCCATAAAGAAAAAAATCTTGGTAGCTGACTTTGTCTGAAAGCATGCAGCATCATTTCCTGACTTCTGTAATTCTGAAGTTTCTACATCTTTTGCCATTAAAGAAACATCATACCCTTTAACTATATCTATTGCCCTTTTTCCATCAAACATATTACCACCGAAATGTGAAAAACATGCAGATGACACTGTGAGGAACTGTTAGCAAAATATTTCTAAGGAACTGTAGTTGAGTCCTTTTGATGAAATTATAGCAGGCAGATGTTTTGGTTCACTGTCTTTGGTTTATTTCACCTCTAAGTCAACCTTGTAGATAATTGGCATTTTCACTTTTAAACCCAGATCATTCATTTCTTCTGTTAACAACTCTAAACTCTTTTAAGTTTCTTAACATTTTTGTGGATATGATCTATCTCTCCTTTTCTGTAAAGTGTTATGTCCAGTTGTCAGTGATGCGTAAAGATATGTTGAGAAGGCAAAAAGCAAATTGAAAGTAAGTGAGGCAGCAGTCCAAGCTACTATCCCATCTATA
Organism: Tarsius wallacei; assembly: GCA_963574415.1. Taxonomy (NCBI): domain Eukaryota; kingdom Metazoa; phylum Chordata; class Mammalia; order Primates; family Tarsiidae; genus Tarsius; species Tarsius wallacei. The sequence goes on along the minus strand of CAUYQG010114542.1, from coordinate 25,602 downwards.
ACAAAATCCAGCAAAGGAGAAACAGTGATAGCCAACTGCATCTGGTTCATCCTATGTGTGACCCTGACATACTGAAAACAGGTCTGGTATAGTGAAAAGAGCACTAAACTTACAATCGTGAAATCTGGCTGGGAGCCCTTTGAAATACACAAAGTTAATCTCAATATTCTCATCTATAGAATGGAAATAATACCATCTTTGCAGGGCTGTCATGGGAGACCAAATAAAACTTTTATAAAATGTCAAGTTTTATATACATACATTTATAATGACAGTTTATTATTATTATTGTTACTGACTAAAGAACATTTGCAAAGACCCCCAATATCTATGATCTGATGTTTCTTTCCTACTTCATACCACCCTTTCTCTCCCTAGTCTTTGCTCTCAAAACATGACAGTCACAGAATTCTTATCAACAACATTTGGAGCAATGTGTCTTTTCCCTGATGTGTACAAAGGTAAAGAACTTAAGCTCAGCTTTCCCCATCTTTATGAATGTCTTGCTGGAGATCCTAGAATTTATCAGACAGCTTCCCTAAGAAAAGTCTGGAAGTGTGATGAAGAAACCTAATGTGCCAGAGATCTCCACTTTATGATTAAAAAAAAACTTAAAGTCTGAATAGAAAACAGCAGAACTGAACAAATACTGAGATCTACCAAAAGAAAACACTATAGGAATAGGCAAAATGAAGAAACCCAATATTTTGAGTTTTAAAATATGCCATAGTCTTATCAATTGAAATAAAAGATCTCAATATTATTAGCCATGTTCCTAGTTTTTTCCTTCCTCTCTCCCATTCACGTCTTTCTTTATGTCTTTATTTTCTGTCTTCCTTCCTTCCTCTTTCCTTCCTTCTTTCTTTTTCCTTTTTTTTTTTCTTTCCTACCTAAAACTAATCAATATTAGTTTTCAAATTATTAAGTCTGTCATTTGGTTAATATGTGAAACAAAAACAGTGATAAAGTAAAATAAACTCTTCAATGGAAGAGTTCAGCAGACAGATGTACCTATGGTATTGTGAAATGAGCTTTGAACTTGATGCAAGCTCTACTCAGGTCTCTTGCCGATGTTATTGTACCAAAGACAGACTCAGACAAAATAGCTCAGGGAAAATAAATTTCATGGTAAAGACATTGGAATCACACAAGAATTGTACAGTACCTGCAACACAGCTGGACTGGATGAAAAATGAAGCCAGAGGCTTGCTCTGTAATGAAAGCTGATCTTGGACATAAATTGGAATCCTTCAGGGGTCAAGCAAATAATATAATTGAAGTGTCAAGGTATGAGCTGGTAGAGAATAGCGAGAACGTGATGAACTGTAGAATGCCAGCATTATCTAGATGTATTAAAATTAAATGGTGCAAGCAAAAGCTAACCAAAGAAGCAAACATGGAGCAGGTTTCAGGTCTCCATGAGTGGCTGCATAATTGTATACTCTAAACAATGGGGATGCCACAAAGAAATGCTGCCATATAAATGGTAAACCCTGGCCTGTAACAGTGCATGACCTATGAAACAGTGTACAGTGGATCTGGGTAGACTTCCTTCTAAAATTGCAGGGACAGCGCATATAATAATCATTTCTGGCAGGGCTTGGTGACTCAGCGTGTAATCCCAGAAGTCAAGGGGAATGGATTGCCTGAGCCTGCAGGTTCGAGGCCAACCTGGGCAACTTGGTGAGACCGCATCTCTAAAATAAATAAATAAATAAATAAATAAACAAACAAATAAATAAATAAATATAAAATTAGCCAGGCATGGTAGCATGCACCTGTGGTTCTGACTTCTTGGAAGACTGAGGCAGAAGGATCACCGGAGCCCAGAGGGTTGATTCTGGGGTGGCTGTGAGCGTGCCATTGCACTCCAGCCTGGGTGACAGAGTGAGACTCCAACTCAAAAAATAAAAAATAAATAAATAAAAAATAAATACTTTCTCATGACCATTGCCTAACTCAATTGAGATATCATTCTGGATGTGTTTGGAAAAAGCAGTTATAACTTTGGATCTTGCTTTATTCTATGTTAAACTACTGCAAGCAGCAGGAATGGGGGATAACTTTTTATTAACAGCATTCCCAATGCAACTGTTCTATGACACTGTGAGTGTATAAAGTCCCTTTAAACATGGAAATTCCAGAAAAAACATTACACTGATAATGCAGCTCATACAAAAGGACTCAAAGAGCAGAAAAATAGGAAGGTTACAATATTAATCATTGTAATCTTTACAACAGACAATAATGTGTTGTTGTAAATAATAATTCTCTTTATCCTGCAGAACTTATTGATGAAGCACTAAGTAACTTTTGTGTATCTAACCTGTATAAAATACTATGCTAGCCAATCTAGTAATATATAAAGGTATGATACAGTTCCAGTGGTGAAGAAACTTATCATTAAGTTGGCAAGATAAAACAAGTACATGAAAAGTTAAGAAACAACAGGAATATTGTTTTATAAAATTATAATTTTGCAATAACATGAATAAGATTAGTTAATTGCACAAGAAACATTTTAGGCAACAGGTGGAGACCATTTCATTTACATATGAATTGATCCATTTGGCTGTCTCTTTCGACATTTCTACCTGCAATATAACTCCAAGATACAATTTTTCAAGTTTTCTTATTACTCCTGCCATTCTAAAGGTATGTCATATATCCAAAAAATGCAACTATGTGAACATGCATCTGTCACAATGCACACATATATATTTAAAATTCTAACACTGTAAATGGCATTTCACAAATTAATGCAAAAAGTCTGGAACTGTTTTCAATCAAGAGAAAATATATTTCTACATTGAGAAGACTTTTTAAAATTACCAATCAGAAAACAGAACCATGCTAATTTAAGATTAGTATTCAAATTAAAAATATAGTCAGCACAAGGCTGAATTCTATGTCAATTTGAAATAATCATCTTTGAAACCATGTTTTAAAAAGTAAGTTTATTATATAGAGAGAGATATAAATTATGTACTATATCATGTCCATGATGACTAATTTTATTGAATTTGGCAGGTATAATCAGCAATTTTACTTTAAGTTTTTAATGAAGAAAAATAATGTAAAGAATGTGTAGTCCAAATGTGAAATTGTAAAGATAGCATATCTGAAAATTGTGTCAACCAGATTACAGGATTCTCATTATGGAATGTGGTATTGTGAATATTTAGAAATCACCAAACTTGATATCAGACAAACAATATTGAAAAGAGAAAAAGGAAAATTTATGTTTACAGCTAGTATTTAGTACTTCCTATGTGCTAGACATAACATTATTCTAAGTACTAGGAATATAATAGGAAAAAATTCTTTTCTCAGGAAGCATGGATTTGAATAACAAAAGACAGATAATAAATACATACACAATATGTCAGGCATACTAAGGGCTATGAATCAAAACATAGTCAGACAAGGGAAATGTAGAGTGGAGCAGTAGAGTTGTTATTTTCAGAGTGCTTCTTACTGAGGTTTTTTATAAAGCAAATTTTGAGAAGAGACATAAAAAAGTGGAGGGAATAAGTCTTTGAGACATCGGGGAAGCATTACTTGTGCAACTGCAAGGAAAGCAGCATAGTTGGGTTTATGGGAGCAGAGCTGGAGAACTGCATTAAAAGAACAGAGAAGGGGATAGGATGGGAGAGAACGAATGGGCATACAGGGCTCGAAGGCATTTGCTGTAAGTGAGATGAGAAGCCATTATTAGAGTGTTTCTGAACATAAAATGGTCAAAAGATGACTATTTTCCCCGTGGAATCATATTGTACAGGAAGGAAAGAGAGGAAGCTGGGGTTCAGTGAGAAGTTGTTCTAATATTCAAGAAAGGAGATGATGGCAGTTTGGATGAAAGTTTTCTGGAAAAGGGGGTGAGAAGATATCAAAGCCTTAATATATTCTGAAGGTGAATATATTCACAGGCTGTGCTGATAACTTGCTCATAGAAAACAAAGGAGAGGAGTCGAGTGTAGCCCCAAGTTTTAGGTCCTGAATATCTGGAAGAATAGAGCTGGCATTTGCTGAGATGAGACAGACAGGGATATGAGGATATGTTGGGGGACCCAACATCTGAATATGTTAAGTTTCATAAACCTGAGAAGTAGACTAGGAAAAATGCCAAGTAGACATAGTCTAGAATGCAAAAAGTGAAATAAGTGAGGTGCTATAGCTGTCTGCATTTCAACATAATTGAAACTATTTACAATCATGAGATTAGATCTTTAAATACTATATTAAATTTCTTTTAATTCTGAATGTCATTTTCCACAATTTTATATTATAATGTGTGGTCCATCAGCTGTAAACAGGCATCTATATATCTATAACATATAAAGCCATATTTTAAAATTATTTCCAATACTTTTGTAAAATTTACATTGATTTAAACACAAAAACTTTCAACACTAAAAAGAAAATGTTTCTATTCATCTGTGTTTCCTTCTAGTTATCCTTCTACAGACTTTTTTTTCAGAGTTGGAATCATTCTTTTGATAAAATTTATTTTACTGAGATTGTTCATATTTATATTCTAAGCATTACCCATAATTATAAGACTGCTTCATGTTTACCAGATTTGGACTTTATGCAACAGGAAAAGTATATTTTATAATTTGATTAACTCTACTTGTGCATTACATTTTGCATTACTTTAAAAAAAAAGTGTTGCTGATTCCATCTGGGGGCTATTGCAGAGCATACTATGCAGATGTCAGCGGTATGGCTCCTTCATAATTGATTTTATGTGTCAACTTGACTAGACCACAGGGTGCCCAGATATTAGACTAAACATTATTTCTAGGCATCTTATAAGGGTGTTTCTAAATAAGATTAACATTTGAACTGGTAGACTCAGTAAAGTGGATTGCCATCTGCAATATAGCTAGGCTTTATCCAATCCATGGAAGGTCTGAATAGAACAAAAGGCAATGGCAGAAACAATTTGTCTTTTCTTCTGGCTTACTGCTGAGCTGGGCATTGGTCTTCTTTTGACTTTGGACTATTTTCAGACTTTCATACTCAGAACAAAATTATACAGCCAGCTTTCTTATGTTTCCAGTTTGCAGACAATAGATCGTGGAGCTTCTCAGCTCTCATAATTGCATGAGCCAATTGCTTATAATAAATTTTTCTCTCTCTTGCTGTATATATATCTTCTATTGGTTCTGCTTCCCCGGAGAACCTTGACTAATACAGGCTCTCAATGAATAGAGATACAGAGATAAAACAAATGTGTAAAGGAGTAGTACAAGCTTCTTAACAAACAAAGAAACGCTGGGTCGGAGGATGTGATTGTAATTGCCAGCCTTGACCTAGCTGTCCACTAGTTCTGGGAAAACTGGCAAATAGCTGAACCTTCTCCCTTCCTTCATTAAAAAAGGAAGAACTGGACTACATACTTTGAAAAATATATATGAGAATGTCAGAGTGCAAAGAAAAAAAAAGGAAAGATAAAAAAAAGAAAACAGCTCTTAGGGCAATTTACCTCCTTATTCTTGGTGGAATTTAGTTGTAAAATTCTACATTATTTGAGGAACTAGTGAAGAAACACCTTCAGAGAGAACAATTTACAAACTAAATTCTACAATCTCTAAAATAGTGGATTATAATTTTAGGACTTTGCGTATTAAGCACAGTAATTAAGAACATAGACTTCTTATCAAAAAGACCTACCTTCAGATCCTTTCTCTACAACCAGGTATTATGCTCTGTAACTGCCCCCCGGGGCCTGCAGAAGGATGAGCTCATGGCTCAATGATATTTACAAAGAAACCATGGGCAGAGTCAGTTCTGTTTCTTTGTGTAATCAGCCTCTTTTTCAATCCCAATAGACAAATGTCTTCACAGTTATAATGGTTTACCAGATGTCAATGGGCCTGAAAAAATTAAATGCTTGCAAACCTGAATCTTCTTGCAGATATATTTTCTCATTATTCTAACAGTCTTCAAATGTTTCCAACTACAGGGATATTTCCTTTAAAAGCAGAGTTCTCTTGAATTTCCTTTGCACAGAGGATGAAAATGAGGAAAAGTCTAGAGGGTCAGATAGGAGTTCTTTCCCCAAGAATCCCGTCTGCTGACTGTTTCACTGAGTTGTTCTGACCATGATAAAACATCTGAAGAAACTGAAGAAGGTTCAACTCTTCTCTCAGGGATGATGCATTGTAGCAGAAAACGGCGCTCTCCACAACATTGCTGTAGTAATTGTTATAGAAAATTATTATCGGCAATGCTCTTTATCAATATTCTGACTTTCCATAGTTCTCAGTTCAAACTTAACAGCACATCAGTATTCTTTCCCTTTAAAAATGTCTTCTCTTTGAAAAATTTTTTTAAGTGGGAAGTAATTTCAGAATTTCTTTTTCTGGGTCAGTTCAAACTCACTCATAGCCATGCTGATTTAGAGACACAGAAAGACTAACTTCATGTACCTTAGAGTTAAATAAGTAATAAAACTTTATATTCTGATGTATTCCAAAACACAGCAGGTTTTTAAAATTAAAACAATCTATATGACATAACTTCTTACAAGAAAAATCATATAGATAATACAAAAAAGGATAACATCCAATTTTTTATTAAAGTCTATTTTCTTAGAGTGTCCCTATTGTAATTTTTTTATCCTTTTGATTTTCAAGTCTTGTGTTCTTTTAATTGATTAGCTGAACCGCATCTATCTGTAAGTAGGTAGAGCAGAGATCTTAAATAAATTCAAATTCAATCCAAAACCTTCCCCCACCTTCTTCTTTCAGCAATTAATTCTTATATTCTCCACAGCTCTCCTTTAACCAACTTTCTGTATCAGAAAATTTATCAGTATCATTTCAAGAGGGTTCAACTTTAAGGAAATATTTTAGAGACAGAGGGTGAATGAGGAAGAGTCCAAAATAAATGTACAATGAGTAATAATTACAGAATACACACACACACACATTTCAAAACCTGTACTTGCAAAATTTCATTTTGGAAAGAAAAGCCTATCAAAGCATATCATTTTAATTATACTTCTATTACCAGGGGACTATGAAAGTGTATATTAAATTAATGAAATAGATTGCCTTGGTTCCACAGTGGTTATTAGCAGGAAGAGCTCCCAGTTTTCATATTATGTACATCACTAACTTTAATTGCATTAGGCTGAGCTGGGAGAGCTATTTTTAGGAAATATTTCATCCACAATACAATTTCTGTTGGCTGTCTGCCTACTACAGATCCAGGACTGAGAATTCTCTCATAAATGTTAACTTATTATTTTTGTAAGTCATGCTTTTATACATACCACCTAATGAAAACTACTCAAAATGACTCTGGCTCTCAACCATTGGCTAAGGTTTCTAGCAGGATGCCAGGGAAACGAGACAGGCAGGGCTTCTTCCACTGACACTTGGTGACAAGCACCTGGACACGCAGTTCCTGGATGTGCATACGCATGTCCAGACACCAGCACTCAGATGGACAGTGATCTTTCTGGGATTTCTGCAGATTGAGGATATCACTGCCCACACAATCAAGAATATGAAGATTTTGTAAAATGAAAACTTAAAAGCACAGTATAGATGAGCTCTCAGCTATTTGTGCCTCTAGTTCACTCAGCTTCCCGAGTCTGACCTCAGATTGCAGCTAGACTCTGTGAAGGTAAGTATGGGACATTTTGTTAATGTCATAATATTTCTGGAGCCAAGATCTCTACTAGAACCTAGGAATTAAAAAATGGGGACGTAATTTAAGAATGATGTAATCCAAGGCTTCCACTTAAACATAAGTCCACTGTCAACAATTGACACCACCTTTGAAGAGGAAAATATGTCTGAGTATCTTGAAATGTCAGAAATCCATAGCTTCAAACCAGCAAACTGTCTACTAGAAACATATCTATATACGTGTATAAAGATATATGCCATACTGTTTATAATTAAGAAAAAAATAGGAACAACTTGACTACTTATAACTAAAGAATATTTAAATTAATGTATTATTTTAATATAAATTAATGTATTATGGCATATCATACTGTATAACATCATGTAGAGCTTTTGAAAAATATGAGATAAAATATATATGCCATTATAAAACTTGCAATTTATACTAATTGAGGAAAATGATTCACAATATAGTAGATAGAATATGACATTCTTGATGTAAAATAAACTATTTAAAACAATTTATAAATTAGATAATGTATAGATATGTAAAGATTTCAAGTATGTGAAATTTACAACTATATATCTACAAATGTTTTGTATATATATGAAATAGATTCTGTATATATTATATATATGTATATATGTACACACATTCATACATATAGAACTTTCAGGAAAGTTTATTAGGACACTTTTAACAGGGCTGGGAAATGACAGAAGAGAGGGTGATGGGTATGAGAGTCATAACTTTTTAATCATATATTTTCTTCTTTTTCATTTTATTCATAGTAACCATATATTACTGTACAACTAAAAAAGTATACATTTTCAAAGGAAGCTAGAGTAAGTTGCTTGCATATTCAAAGTCATTCCACTGATCTCTGGTAGAGTCAAAAGAAGACAAGGAGAGTGGGAATTTTCTGGAATAAAATCTTCAGGGTCACAGATTTTAGAACTGAGAGGGACACTAGGAGTTTATAACAAAGACAAGCCTTTATCTACTAGTAACTGTATGCAAGTCACTACTTGAAATGACTTATGCATTTAATTATTTAATACTCATAACACCCCCATTAGACACCTGTTATTATTACTGTGGTAAAATGCTTGCAATATAAGCACTATAATCTCCTCCCTGTTTGCATGCCCTGCACTCTCTCCCTTGGATGTCTGAATTTGGCTTTGGTCAATACAACAATAGCAAAGGTCATATAAGCAGAAGCTTGACAAGTGCTTGGAGATCAGGGTCTGCCTGTTCTCACTGCTGGAACACTTCTACCATTGTGTGAATGAACTGAGACCTGCCCCCTGAGCAAGGAGAGAACATATGAGAGAATTTGAATTATCCTTGCCAAGCCATCAGCCAGTTGAGGCCTTAGGCACAAGGAGGCCCCCCCAGATCATCAGGTTTGCTGCAGAACCTAACTGCCTACAGACACAACCCCTACTTCACGGAGTAGGAAACTGAGACCAGATAATTTGGAAGTGGCAGAGCCAGAAATCAAATTCAAACAGTTTGTTCCAGAGTCTAGGTTTTCAGTCGCCAACCTATTTATTCAATTGGCACTTAAGATGAGATGGGGAAGATACATTCATGAAGTGGATTTGTCTCAAAGGAGAGGCAGCAGCAGCATAGAATGGTAGAGGCCATTTCAAAGGGTCAGAGGTGTAAGCATTCACGTGCTCAGGTGTATATCTTCTGCGGATGTGGGGTAAAAAGGCAAGAACTAGTCACCCTAGAGGGTTTATCCAGAATAAGGGTTGGCAAACATAGGCCAAGGGCCAAGTGTGATCTACCACTTACTTTTGTAAATAACATTTTATTGTAACACAGCCTGCCCATTGGTTTCTACATTGTCTGTGGCTGACTTCACACTACAATGGCAGAGATGAGTCATCAAAACATGTGACCCATAGAGTAAAAATATCTATTACCATCAAGCTCTCTTTAGAAAAATATTTGCCAACCTAATCTTTGAGATAGAAGAGAAGAAAGTTAGGAAGTCCAGAGAAAATTAGAGACCTCGATGTCACAGTTAGTCAAGGGGCTTGACTGGAGCCTGGGGAATTTAGATGTGATATGACATGTCATAAGGAGCTGTTCAGGACCAACATGAAAGAGGGAAGAGGAGCCCAAGAAAAAGGCACCTGCAAAATAAGACTGAAGTGAAGATAAACTGATCTGTAGACCAGCAAAGGGATATTTCAAAAATCCTATCATGATGTGAGGCGGCCAGATCTAGGCTGGGAGTGACAGAAATACCAGGAAGGAAGGATGCAGATGGCAACTTTGGAGTGAGGCAAAATGGCCCAGATGGAAATGATTCTGGGTTCTGTAAATGACTCATACTTTATCAGGTAATTACTGGGATGCAACAGTAAAGTCTTCACCTTCTTGCCTCTCTAGCGGAGACTGTCTGCTATTTTCTTAAGGGCTTACTCCTACCACCACACCCATCTTGTTCTCTCCCGGGCTGTGAAAAAACTTTCATCCACCATGATCTGACAGCAGGGAAGCTGGGCACAGTGTCTAAGCCAATTTCCATTTCCATTATATGTGAAGTTGTATTTTCTCTGGGTTTACTGTATTTAATCAAGTTGAGATTCTTTTTTTTTAAATTAGGAAATTGAGTCTCAAAATTTGTCTTATGGAATATTTTTAAAAAGTGGAAAATAAGAAAATTAAATCCAGATGAATCCAGTCCCAGAAATTTTTTCTCAGAATTCAGTGTCTGATTTAGTTTAGTTTCTGACTTAACTTTGTATCTAATACATAGATACAATATATATCAAAATAAATTCAATATGATACAATATCCATACTTACAAATCCTTACATTAATTAGGCTCTTTCTGTTTGCAGAGAAAACAAGGTCTGTGAAAGCACTTTGAAGCCAAGAAAAGTAGAAGTGTGAGCAGTTGGGCCATTAGGCCTCAAAGAGAACAGAGACATTATTCTACCTGGAATAAGGACTCTGAGTCTGCTGTTTCCACCTTCTTTATGTCTCATTCTTTCTGATTTGTTTGTTTGTTTGTTTTATCTTTTCACTTCCTACTTTCTCTCACATTAAATTACCGAAGACAAGTTTATCACTGGTTATATCATCACTGATACTCATGTGCATCCAGGTCCAGCAGTCAAGGTGTGGGCTAGCGAAGAGAGTGAGGATGATGCTATGCTAATCCCCACCTCCCAGAAGCATAGGAGGAGAGAAGGACTTAAGTGTGAAAGTCCACTGCCTAGGACCTGTGGCCAGGACTGGATGGGACAGATCCATTGGCAGCAACGTCCTCAGGCCCTCCCTCCACCCCAAGACTGTTTTCACTCCCTCTTACCTCTTTTTGACTCAACCCTATGTCTTCTCATTTTCCCTTGACTTCCTGATATATCAGCCTTCCTGGCCTAGTAGGAATGCAGGAGTGATATATGAGTATGTGAGAATGGAAAGCCTCTCAACATGGTTCTATCATTTTAACGATAAACAAACTAAATCTGCAAGATAGATGGCAAAATAGAGTCCTGAGAGCAGAAATTCTGATTCTTAGGCCACACCCACTCTATTTAATGCATTATTTTGATGTTTAGGAGCTTAAATGCAATTCTGGATTTTCTGGACAGTCTCCCTCCTTCCCCCCCTTTCTTTCTCCTTTTATTTTTCTCTTTCTCCTATTTTCCCTCCATTTCTTCTCTTCTTTCTCCTGTTTTAACATCAGATCTGGAAGGCTCCTTAAACACCACATCTGCTAGGTCTCAGGTTTCATTAACCCATAATAGGCGTTAGAGGCCACAGACCAGTACCAGGAGGTGAGCAGAGGGTGAGCAAAGCTTGACTTTTGTCAGATCAGGAGTGGCATTAGATTGTCAGGGGTGTTAACCCTATTATGAAGTGTGTATATGAGGGATCTAGATTATATACTACTTGAGAGTCAAATGACTGATAGCCCCCACACTCCTGTCCCCCACCCCCATCCATGGAAAAATTGTTTTCTATGAAACTGGTCCCTGATGCTAAGAAGGTTGGGAACCACTGCAAAGTACAGATATGGAACTGGCAGTGGAATCACAGACCTTGGGCAAGGTGGAGGAGGTGGACTTTCTGGATCAGAAATGTCACCTTGTATATCTTTATACCTCCTTGATGCTCAAGGGCACCTATCAGAAGTAAAAGACAATGGTGCCAGGAAGTAGTCACTGCAGTGCCCACATACAGGTGCACACCCCACATGTACAAGGAAGACAGATGGTGAATTCAAAGAAGGTTCAGATGATCATCACTGTCCTCAAGGAGCAGAAGAAGCTAGACCAAAAAAAATCCTCAAAACAAAACTCAAACTTTGGCATTGAATTATGTGTGACATTTGGAAAAAAAGTGTCTCTCATGGAAAATTGTATAAAAAACAAGAATGCTAATGACGATAACTAATCAATGTCTACCATGTACCAGACACTGGATTTGATGCTTTTATAATAATAGCAAAAAAGAAAATGATAGTGTATATTTATTGAGACAGGAAGTAGATAAGTAATTGGCCCCATCAGAGGTGTAAAAATTGCATCTATGGCTGATCCAGCATTTTTCAGGGGCCCCCATACACTAGATAGATGTGTTTGCTTGTCTGTGTGTGTGTGTGAGTGTTTGTATGAAGCTTAAATCAGCACAATGAATTAAACAGTCCTTATGAGGAATGCTCAGTCTTCAGATTCAGATCTCCTATTACTCCCTGCCTTGTGCCTGTCACATCCTCTTTCTAAATGGGAAGGAGGATCACATGGTGTGGTGTCTTGGGTTCTTGGATATACCAAGCCTGTGGCCACTGAGGTGCAGATGAATGCACTGCTGACATCTGTGACTGACGGAACCATGAGTTTGGTCATGACCAACTTGCCCTGGGTGTATTCCCAGACTCAGCCTTGCCGTTGTTCTCACTGATGCCATTAAGGTTTTTGTAAGATCCCTGCTGTACTTTCTGACCTGGAGCTTCCCCCAGGGTTTACTCTGGTCTCTCCTTGCCTTCCTCACAACAGAACTGCAGGGAGGCCAATGCCCCACTCACATGCCTTGCAAGCCCTGCCTCCAACACCAAGTCATCTGAAATCTTGAGTCCATTTCCCTGTCTCTAGAACTAAGAACAGGGATCTCTTTCTGAGCAGCCTCCTTGAATGACTACATTGAGCATAAGGAGAGGAACCACAGACATTGGGGACTCCTAAATGGGACAGGGTGGAAGGAGGGAAAGGGTTGAGATACCACTCCTGAGTACCTTGCATACCACCTACGTGACCAACTTAATAGAAGCCCAACCTCAATATCATGCTTATAACAATGTAACAAATCTACACATGTACCCTTTGAATCTAAATAATAATATTTTTTTTTTAAATCCATGCCACATGAGGAATATTTTTCTTATTTTCCAGACAAAGAAACTAATGTTCAGAGAGTATAAATCATAAAGTGGCAAAGCAATTAAGTAGGAAGACCAGGGTGAAAATCCACATCTCTCTAACACTAGGTTTGAGTGCTGTTTTTCAGACATCAGGTAGTTGACAAATTCTTAATAGATGTTCACATTTACATATTGTTCTGACCTGTTGGCTCTAATGATCAACCAAAAGGAAGGATAAGTCCTCTAATTTGATCTTTTGATCCTGCCCAGCTGGTTCCTCCCAGCTGATTCCAGAAAGTCACTGGCTCTTCCATGCTACTTCAGCTTTTGTTCACTCAGCTCCAAGATAAAGGTGACATTTCTTCACCCATTTCTTCTATGAAATTATCTTAATTTTTCCACCATACTGGTCATTCTTCTGTGAACATCACTGAGAGGCATAGAGCGACATTCTCTCTGGGGAACCACACGCCCAGCAGCTCATGTGTTCTCTGCTTTCACATTCTAGACTTACAGTAATCGAGCCTCAGGTCAGGTGTTTTTTTTTTTTTTTTAATTCTTTATTTTCATTTTCTTTAGAACCTACTGTGGTGTTTTAAATATATGATTGCACAGGATGTGAACTAACTGCCCACCTCCCTACCCCACTGCCCTGCCCCCTTGCTTCTCCTTAGACATTCCAAAGCAAGCAACCCCTTTCTTAGAATTATGAATTTTTCTGTCTTCTCTTTCAGAAAGACTCTTCTACCTCCCAAAATTTTACTTCTTCATTCAGGCAGTTAATTTACCATTTTAGAAATACCTTCACTGACCAACTTGTCTAAAATAGAAACTCCCTCTAATTCTTTTTAAATTGTCTTTTCCTTCTGTAATGGCCTTAACAGAGCTGGTCAATCTGTGAAAATATGGTGACATGTGGTACAAAAAATATGGTGAAACAAAAATAATTTTATTTCAGTTTGTATATTTCATGTCTTCTCCTTTGTAGGCAAAATCGTGATATTTCTTTTTCACTATTACATTTTCACAACTTAGAATAATATACAAGATACTCAGTGCCGAATAACTGAAAGAATAAGTAAAATGACCTAAAGTCTCATCTATCATAACTGAAAGTTAACAGTTAATATCTAATTTAATATTATAGGCATACTATTTATATCTATAAATATAATAAACAGAACTAGAATAAAATACGGTAAAATGTGATTTATTTGTGAAGGGGCTGGGATTTGAAGTAATGGAGCAGAGAAGAATTGCTTATCATTCTAAGAAGTTTTATACTATTTACTGTTGAATAGAATATATTTTCTATGTTGTTAATTTTAAAACATGAAAATATATAGAAAATCAAAAGTGTATGAAACTGGCTGTAAGTTACATTAGTTCACACTAAACTATATTCTTTCCTTACCAATCTGCCATCCTTGACTGAATAATTTTTTCAACTAGATGCCATCGACACTGGCATATTTACAATATTGTGTCATATTTAAGGCCACATAGTCCTTCATAATCCACGGGGTTGTTCTAAACATGAGACAAAGTTTCTTTATTGTCTATGGTGAAATGAATGATAGGATCCACCTGAGGACGCCCTAGGTGATCAGCTGAGATATAATGAATAACTCATACTTTCAAGGCATATTGGAAGGAATGAAAAGTGTACTGAGCTTCTCTGGTTCCTCAGATTCACACTGTTGCTGTCTACACACAGCTCAAACATTTGGGCAAGAATGAGGCAACACCATGCACAGACAGGGAAGAAGAAAACAATTATCAAAGAATTTCATGCAAAGAGGAGAGAGTTTGTAGAGAGATTAAAACATACTTTTTTCCAGCAAAGGAGAGGTTTTAGTCCAGATTTTTTTTTAGGCATGCTGGTTACTTATCTAAATAAACTTGTTATTTAAATACGACTCTTAATATCAGTTTTAGCAAAAAAAGATCTAATATTTGTATATACATTTTGTTTGATCTCAAATTAAAAGTGTCACATACAAGGATTTAAAGAATACACACTAATTTTCTTTACCTTCCATGTTTCTTTGATGAGTTGTTCTATAATGTGTGACAAGACTTTGGAAATTATTAGGCCAAATTTCAACAGGGGAGAAAACTAAATCAATTTTTAAAATGGCCAATTTGTATTTCCTTCAAGGGACATGTGCTGGGGTTTTCTTTTCTTTTTTTTCTTTTCTGCACGACCCTGATTTTCTCCAAGCTAAAACAATCTAATTGTTCTGTCAAGAAAACCAAACTAATTACAGCCACATGGTGTGTCTTCTATGAATAAAAATCAGAGAGATGCTGTATGCTAAGTTCTGTATGGTGATCTAGTAAGAAGGGAAACTTGGGCTTTATCTCCGGTCTCCCTCCTCATGAGTGATTAATCTCCTCCCAGCCCTTCAAAAGGCAGAGCTTGTCCCCAGTGAATGATCTTTCTCTGAGATTTTACCATGCCTGAGTCCATCTTTTCATCTGAATATCTGCTTAAGAATTAAGTCTTTCCCCAAAGAGATGCTCCTTACTGTCCCTTTAAAATTATATACATTCATTCCTTCTGCACTCCAATAACTCACTCATTACCACTATTTATAATTATTTTATTAACGTGTTTTCTCATGTGCTTATTTTCCTCACTGGGCTATAAGCTCCAGGAAGGTAGTGACTAGCTCATGGTTTTACACACAGCAGTACTCCATGCTTACAACCATGTCTGGTGCACTAATGGGACACAACAAAAGCTTGCTGGGTAAATAAATAATGAGGCATACTTAAAAGGAAAAAAATGTAAGAGCAGACATATCAGTAGAAGCACTAAGTACTCAATAACTAGTTGCTGAATGTGAAATGATATTTTATATTTTTAAATAATGTTTCAGGTTGCAAAGTGCTTTTATATCAATTATTTCATTCAACTCTATCAGCCTTGGGTAAGGGAAAAATAAAATCTCAAAAATGTTATGGTCTTGTCCTAGGTCATTGAGCTAAGGGATAACACAGTCCGGGACCCTCTGCCCATGTCCTACACCCACACTTATTCTCCACTGTGCAGCAGCTATCTTCTCAAAGCTATCTTCTTCTTGTCTGTACCAAAATTCTTAATAAGCCCTGGCAGTGTGCTTCATTACAGAAATATCAATATTTGCAGAAAATAAAACTGCCTGATAAATCGACAAAAGCCTTGGTTTTATAAGTGTTTTTTTCCCTTTTACTATCACTGTTACTATATGCAATGTTATTTTGCCAAGAAGTATTACATAGAACTCACACTTCCACTATATCAGTTAAACTTCTAGTTATATCTACATAAAAAGTCATTTGCACTTGGGCTAATTAACACAGAGATACATCTTTTAAATGGATGTATTATCGTTTCTCAGCAGTCTAGACACTCACATATTCATTAACGACCAGATCAGTGATACTCTTACAAATCTGAAAATGATAAAATGAGCTCTACTGTCAGTGTCTCCTTAACAAACAAAAAACTCACTAATTCAGTGTGACTGACATGTCCAATTCCATGAGACATTTTGGACTGCTGAGATTTATGAATGTGATGACAGAATGAGAGTTTTAGGCATCTGATTTGTAATGATTTTCTACCGATATGGTATGTGGATTTCTAGAGAGCTACCATGTAACTAGAAAAGGGAACTGCTCGTAGGGTCAACTTTCATAAATTAGAAAACACTTCTTTATTTAAAACACACCGTACCCCCCCCACACACTGACAGGCACACACACCATATCCAAGCATAATGATCTTTTATCCAACCAAAGAAAGATCATGAGAAACTCCCAACACTCCCTTTGGTTACAGAGCATGTTTTTCTAAATCCTCCTTTCCTTCCAGAACTGTGAGACTTTGACAGCAAGTCACTTAACTCTGTCCAGCAGCAGCTGTGTGGGTTTTGCATAATTAATTATTTATACCAAGGCAGACACAGTAATTAACATCCAGATGAATATGATATTTTGATCAGAAATACTTTGCATTTCAGCCATCCCTCAAGCAAGTATCTGTCAAAATCGGACTGTTTGACAGAGTGGGGACTGCCAAAAACCTCCCAGACATCTGTTCTGTAACAAAAAGAACAGATTCTCAAAGCAGTGTGTACATATATTCACTGGTTTCAGTAGGCAAGGAATAGTTGATTACCTTTTCACAAATTCCGGTCAATTTTGTCTGATTCCAAGAACATCACTCAGCATCTCACAGAAGGGCTGAATTTTAAATAAAACTCTATGTTTCTGTGGGAGCCAGACCCACAAATACAACCAGATATAAGAAAGACACTATTCGGTTACTTTTCAGATCTGGGCATGGAAACATCATAAAATTACTTTTATCCTTCCAGGGCTGGAAAACCAATAGTGCTTGTGAATTATTCTTAACAACCAAGTAGTTACTTGATGCCAAATTATATTGTCACTTGTATGAAAATAGAAATACATAGACTGTATGAAAAGGTACATATTTTTCCAGAAATAATGGGGAAACATTACCAAACAGCAGCTAGGTAGTGCTTGTGCAGATTAAAGCAGGTCCTCCAAGATGGCTCACACTGCTTCCTGGACATAGTTGAATTGGGATGCTCCCTTGGTCATTTTTCAATTCAAAGCAGAGTGTCTATTGCCAAGAAATATAATTACTGCCCAGGGCTGGTGATTGTGACTAATATGACTAGATGGATTGGATTATTTATAATCCAATTAATTATGTTGATCAACCAGAAAGGAAATATAGATTAGGAATCAAAAGACCTGGATGTTAGTTTCAGTTTCATCTCTTAAGACCATTTTTTACATTGGGCCGGTCTCTGGACCACTACAAGCATCGGTTTCCCTCTCTGTAGAACAAGAACAGCTCACAATCTTGTTTACAATGTTTCTTTAAGTTTTTTTAGAACTTCTGAGGTCTAGGTTATATCAAATATTGATGATAATGCCAGACTGCCATAAGGACATATTTTAATTTAAGGGACACTACTTTTTTTTTCTTATTCTTTTTCTTTTGCTTCTTTGTATCAATTGTTTCATTTTCAAGAGTGTTAGATTAGCAAGTAAAAATACAGGATGCTCAGTTAAATTTGAATTCCAGCTGAAATAAATAATATTTCAGAACAAGTATGATCCATGCCACACTTAGAGAATATTTATGTAATCTCATTTGTTGGTTACTGAAATTCAAACTTCACCAGAAACTTGTTTAACCTGTATTCATCCTGCATACACCTTGCTTTTCTGGCTTGAATAAAATGTCACCTGACAATGCTTGTACACCCACATGATTCCCCTCCTTAAACAAAGTGCAAAGTGTGTCATGTCTTTGCACAACCCCACATTTAGAAACACTAAGTCTTTACTTTTTTTTTTTTTTTTTGGTTTGTTTTTCACTACCCTTCACACTACCTGTGTTGTTTTAGCTAATACATATGCTCTGGAGATGATGATGGTGTTAGGATGGAAGAGGGGGAAGATGGGACTGGGAGGGGGTGGGAGTGATGTTTTATAACTTATCAAAAATAGATACACTTTTTTCTATTAATTGTACTACTAATTAGTACTAATGTTTAATAGAGAAATTTCTGTGGTTTACATTAGATGTAATACCCCAGATTGCTCATATACTTGAAAATGGTAACGTCTATCCCTGCTGACCTCTCCTCTTACCCTAAGATCAATTAATAGCAAAAAAGCTTAAATAGGAATGCAAAAAGATAAGTCGAGAATTCCAATTTTTTCCAGGCTCTATTAAAAAAAAAAAAGGAGAGGCTTACGGATGAGAGGGACACAACCTTTTATTTAAAAGAATAGGCATGAGGATATTTACAAATTTGTATCTACAAAGCAGGAACAACAAATGAATCGTTCAACTTATGGAAAGATACTTTCCATACTGTATAAGCCTATTTTGTATTATTAGCAGATTGAAAAGAAAAAGAGAGATGAGATATACACTTAAGGATATGAGAGTGCTCCAGAGAGACTTGCGAATCAAGACCTTTGAGGAAGGATCATTTCACTTAGAGAGAAGATGACTCAGTTAATTTAGGTCTAATGTCTGATGACCTCATATGCAGAATGATCATGAGTCATAGCCCAGAGAAGGGAACAGCATAAACTACAGCATGAGGAATAAGTCAGACGTTTCTGGCAACTGTGTTCATCACTCTTGGGAAGGATGGTTGCAACTGGCAGATAGAATGTTTATCGTAAGGACTTTACTTAGGATTTATTTTCATTAGTCTGGAATGATACAAGAGCAAACTTGTATGACTTCTAAGATTCAACACCCACTTGTGATGATCTTGGCAGCATGTAGTGGTAGAAAGAAGTCAGGAAGTTAGAAAATCTTATTTCTAACCTAGCTCATATCCTATTGAATCACATATACCATTTTATTGTTTTGGACCTCTATTTTCTTCCTTTGTAAAATGAGGCTATTTATGAATATTTTTCTGGGTCATTGCCTCTCAGTAGCTCTAGACTCCTTATTCAGGCTTTGTAATCCCCATTGTAACTATTATCCTATTCCAGAGTCCAAAGTCAGTTGTCAATCTCAGGAAAGTCTGGTAAGGATGCCTGATAAAAAACACTACACCTTGCCCAATATGAAAAAAGCAATTTGAAACCAGGAGTGGGCCAAAGACTGCATGGGGGAATTTTTACTAGAGCCCTCATGCAGGTTTTAGTTGACCACTTGCCAGGAGTACTAGGGAGAAGGTTTACGCATTTGATAAAGCAGTTGACCTAGATGAACTCTATGTTCTTTTCCAAATCTAAGAGTCTGAAGCTCTACCAAATATCTTTCACTGGTGGCAGCTTCTACTCTCTGAAGCAAGTTTTTTTGTTTATTTTTGTTTTAGTTATTGTTTCCCCCAACCCCATGGGAACCCTTCAGCAAATCCTTGTCCTAACCTCCAATTTATCAATTGTTCTATTATTACAGACTCCTTATTACTTAATTTTCTATTCTTGAAGTCCCTGATGATGAGAGCTGGCCTATCATAGAAAGGCTATATGGCTGTTCAGCAATCGCCTAGCTCACCTTGGGTGATAGACAATGACTTAAATCTAGTACTTGTTTTTGACTGTGGGCTCATACATCATGTACCTCAAGGTGGAGAAGAAGAAGCACAGTGGAAGATGTGGGGTGAATGAGAGCTGGCTTTTCATCCTTGCTCTATCACTTACCAACGATGTGGCCTAAACATCACATCTTTTCTCTGACATGACTCTCAGTTACTGCAATATATAACTATACTCTACTCACGGGTTGATGTAAGAATTAACAAAACCAAGCCTAGGTTTAACATTGCTTTTCACCACTTCTCTTGTGTCCATTCTTACATATTAAGAGCTAGACGTTGCACAAGGCTCATCATCTGTCCTCGGTCCAGGCTACAAGACCCAGATAAATTCTCTGCCCAATTTTTCATGTTTGGTCTGTGTCAAGGTCACTAAAACCCAGGCAAACAAAACCAAAGAATAAATTGTTTGAATATATAAACTTAACCCCCATGACCTTTCCACACTTCTCCTGTGTATTTTATTCTCATGTGAATGCAGCTTTTTTAGAATTCAGTTCCCAATGCTTTGTTCCCAGGTGCAAATATTTTCTTAAACTCTTCAGTGCAGCTGTCCCTTTTCTTCTGAAACTGCTCTGTGCCATAGCAAGTGAATTGGAGACCAAACAAAATCTGTCCCACTGATGACTTAGCAATTTTTGGCCCTGGTAAGTGCTCATCTTTAGTGCTTTATCCTTTCTCCTTAGTGTGTCCACTCTATTGTTGAAATTACATAGCCAGTATCTCTGTTTTTAAGTGAATTTATTTTTAGGGATGAAAAAAAACTTGTTAGCTATTCACAAACTAATATAAAACAATGAATTTAAACCACTAAAAATAACATTCATGTGTTTTTTCTTCATTGGCATGACATTCTTTTAAATTATTTTAAGAGCCCCAACAAGGTAAGCTGCCATTCACAAGGCATGCACAGTGTATAGTCACCACAGAGGTAATTGAGTGGGAACGAAAGAGTTATGAATTTCTGAATCTCTCATCTGGTGTGTTCACAGAGCATTGCTTTCCATACTAATTTAGGGATATAATCTACTAAGCATACTTCTGAGACTAAAATCTGTGATTTGGGAAACATGTGACTAATCCTCTCACATGCAAATAAACACATGTGCCACAACAGAAACTGTGTCTCGCAGTATTGGGAGTGTGTCTGTGGAGTGCCTCGAAGCATCATACGTCCTTGTTATGCCATTTCTGCAAGAAAAAAAATTCTCCATTTGCTGAGTCTTAGATCTGTCTAGTGCAGACTCATGGGTCAAATGTGCAGTTCTGGCCTTCACTATAGGGACACTTTTGACTTTCTTGGTGAATTGTTTGGACAGTTTTGCCATTATCACCCCAATTGCCCAAAGAAAAAGCTAGTGATTCATAGGAGTTATGATTGTTAATTGTTTTGGATGAGACAATTATCCAACTAAAACCAAATTCAGAACCTTGCACAATTTTTGTTTATATTTGGCCTGAATATACTCAGTGAGCTCAATAGTTTACAACATCACAGGTTGGCAAATATCTGTGCCCATTGTCTTATTCATAAATTTAGGATCTTGAGAGCCAATGTCCCTTCTTCCTCATTCTACATACCCATGGTGTACCATAACAATGCTTGGCAAAAAAATAAGCCCTTAGGAAATGCCAAATCAGAGTGATGAAATTCCTTGCTTGCATAATGCTGTGCAATCTGGGCTAGCCAATATATTTTATTTGCCCTCATAATGGTATATTTTAAATGCATAAGTATATTAATTAATCTATTTGGATTATATTATAACTGATTTTGAATAAACCTGAACTTGATTAGAAAATGGACTTTGTTAACATAATGGAAGATAAAGACTTCATTTTGTTTTGGGAGAGAAAGAGAGAGAGAGATTATTTTATTCCTAATGCTCAGGAAAGGGATTGGGAAAAATATTTATATAAACTGATCACATATTACTTTCAATAGGAAAATATGTAACATAGTACTATAATGCTAACGGTTTTCTAATGTCACCTTATTTAATTTCTTCTAACCAGTCTGAAGGAGAAATGGAGGCTCAGTGTCTGCTCAAGTTTGAATAGTAGATTCAAACTTGGAATTACATAGTAGTGCTAAAGGCTATTTACTTTTTGGGCAATTCAAGTGCAAAAACGCATTTGGGTCTTTTGACCAGTCCAGGTTGGACAACATTGCAAGCAAGACATTCATTATTTATTGACTTACTCAAGAACATTTTCTAAGGACTTGCTGTTTGCCCAGCATCTTTCAGTCAACAATGCAAAATCAAAAAGAAAGAAAGCTGGTCTATAAGATCTTAAATTTGTTTGTTTTATGTAAAAGATATAGGATATAAATCATTTATCAGTGCAAGGAAGTTTTTGACAGATTTTCTTGGGTTTTCCAGGTATAGGATCATATTACCCACAAAGAGGGATAGTTTAGTTTCCTCTTTTTCTATTTGGATTCCCCTGATATCTTTCTTTTGTCTGATTGCTCTAGCTAGGACTTTCAACACTATTTTGAACAGGAGGGGTAAGAATGGGCAGCCTTTTCTTGTTCCAGTTTTCAGGGAAAATGCTTCCAATTTCTGTCCATTTAGTAATATGTTGGCTGTTGGTTTATCATAGATGATTTTTACTATTTTGAGATATGTTCTCTCTATAACTAGGTGTTCAAGGATTTTTATCAAGAATGGATACTGGATTTTGTCAAAAGCCTTTTCTGCATCTAATGATATAATCATCTGGTTCTTGTTTTCACATCTTTTGATGTATTTATTGCATTTATGGTCTTGTGGATGTTAAACCAGCCCTGCAGCCTAGGGATAAAGCATACTTAGTCGTGGCAGATGATTTTTGATATGTGTTGTTGGATCCAATTTGCTAGAATTTTTTTGAGAATTTTTGCATTTATGTTCATCAGGGATATTGGCCTATAGTTCTCTTTTTTTGTTGGATTTTTACCTGGTTTGGGTATCAGTATGATGTTACCTTCACGAAATGATTTGGGGAGAGTTCTGTCTTTCTCGATTTCCTGGAATACTTTCAATAAGTTTGGTATCAGTTCCTCCTTGTATGCTTTGTAGAATTCCACTGGAAAACCATCTGATCCAGGTTTTTTGTTTTTTTTGGTGTTGTTTTTTGTTGTTGTTTTTTGTAGGCAATTTTCTATTGATGAAATTAATTTCCCTGGTTGTTATTGGTCTATTTAGGGTCTTTCTTTCTTCTTTTCTCAAACTTGGAAGTTGGTGTGATGTCAGAAAGTGCTCCATTATATTTAAGTTTTCAAATTTGTTACTCTACAGGTTTGCACATTAATCTCTGATAATCTTTTGCACTTCCTCAGGGTCAGTTGTGACTTGATCTTTTGCATTTCTGATTGTGATTATTGGGGCTTTTTGTGTCTTTCTTGGTCAATCTGACAAGGGGTCTATCAATCTTTTTTATCCTTTCAAAGAAACTACTTTTTGTCTAATTGATTTTTTTCTATAGTACTTTTGTCTTCTATGTATTTGGGCTTTTACTTTGATGATCTAGATTCTTCTGCTGAAGTTAGGATTTTGGTGGTCTTGCCTTTTCAACTCCCTTAGGTGATTTGTAGTTTCTTGATGTATGTTTGTGGAGATTTCAATTTCCTTCTTAGGATTGTTTTCATGACATCCCAGAGGTTTTGGTAAGATATGTCTTTGTTTTCATTTGTTTTCAAGAATCTTTTAATTTCTGTTTTGATTTATGTGTTGACTCAGGAGTTGTTCAGCATTGTGCTATTTAGTGCCCATGTCTTTGTGTGTTTGGGGGGATTTTGTTGGTGGTAATATTTATTTTTACTCCATTGTGGTCTGAGAAGGTGCATGCTAGTACTTTCAATCTTATGGAATCTGTTTATGCTTGATTTATTGCCAAGAATGTGGTTGATCTTGGAGTATGTTCCATGTGGTGATGATGAGTAGAATGCATATTCTGTTGTTGTTCAGTTGAGTGTTCTGTGGGTATCTATTAAGTCCATTTGACCAAGCATCAAGTTAAGGTTCTGGATCTCCTGATTGATTTTTTGCCTTGATGATCTATCTAGAATTGTTTGTGGGAAATTTAAGTCCCCAGTTATGATAGTGTTGAGTCCATATCTTTTTTTAGTTTACTTAGTAGTTGCTTTATAAATCCTGGTGCTCCTGTGTTGGGTGCATATATATTTAGGATGAATATGCCTTGTTGATTAATTAAACCTTTTATCATTATGTAGTATCCTTCCATATCTTTTCAAATTTTTGATAGCTTAAATGTTGTTTTATCTGATATTAAAATCACAACTCCTGCCTTCTTTTGTTTTCCATTCTCTGGAAAGTTTGTTTTCCATTCTTGTGCTTTGAGTCTCTGGGTGTCTTTTGTAGTGAGATGTGTTTCCTGTAGGCAGCAGATTGTTGGGTCACACTTTTGTAACCAGTTTGCCATTCTATGTTTTTACAGTGGTGCATTTAGTTCATATATGTTCAGGCTGTCTATTGAAATATGAGAGTTTATCCCAGTCATAAGGCTTTTATAAAGTATTTTTGCTTGTTTGTTTGTTTTCTTTTAACTTTTGGTTTGGTGTATGCGTATCCTTTCAAATTTTCAGTTACAATGTATTCTCTGTTGATTCCGTTTTTTCCTGTTCTCCTGGAATGTACTTTGCCTTTTTTTCTTTCTTCTGTGCTTAATATCTTCTTAAGTGTCTCCTGTAGAGTTGGTCTGGAAGTAGCATAATCTCTTAGGAATTGGATGTCTGGGAAGGATTTTAATTATCCATTGCTGATGAAGCTGTGCTTGGCTGAGTAGGAAATTCTTGGTTGGAATTATTTATCTTTGAGATCTTTGAAGATTGGAGCCCAGTCTCTTCTACCTTGTAGTGTTTCTGTAGGTAAGTCTGCTGCTACTCTAATTGGCCTTTCCCAGTAGGTAATCGATCTTCCTGTCTCACTGCTCTTAGGATTTTTAAATTTTATACCTACCTTATGTAAGTGAATACTATGTGTGTTGTATTGGTCTTCTCAATTGATGCTTTGCAGGGGTTCTCGGAATCTCTTGCATTTGGAAGGTCATGTTTCTAACGAGAAAAGAGAATTCTTCTTGGATATCCTTATGGAATGTTTGTTCCGAGATGTTCTCTGTCTCCCTATCTGCCTCAGGAATGTTGATAAGGCATAAGTTTGTCCTCTTAATATAATTGCACATCTCTTGGAGGCTTTCTTCTGTCACTTAATTTTTTTTTTCTTTTAAAGATGTGGGGTACAATTCAGAGTTAGGTACATAAGTGACCATCATGCAGGTAAAGTGTGGGTCCCCTTATTGATGTTATGTCCTCCCCTTTTTCCCCTGGCAGTTTCCCACTACTGCCAATCCCTTTCTTGTAGTATTACGGTAATTGTTCAAATCTGTTTATGAGTGAGAACATATGGTACTCTGTTCTTTGTTTCTGTTACAGATCACTGAGTATGATAGACTTGAAATTC
>CAUYQG010114541.1:0-13172 GCA_963574415.1 Tarsius wallacei | reverse complement strand
CCTCTCCTGCAATCAGGAGAGTCTTGTGACTGCTTTGCCAAGTGGGGTATAGAGGAAGTGACTCTACATAACTCTTTTTTGTTGAGTTGGAGTCTCACTCTGTTGCCCAGGCTGGAGTGCAGTGGTACACTCACAGCCACCCCCAGCGTCGACCTGCTGGGTTCCAGTGATCCTTCCACCTCAGCCACCCAAGCAGTCGAACTAGAGGTATGTGCTACCATGCCTGGCTAATTTCTGATTTATTGTAGAGACAAGGCCTTGCCAAGTTGCCCAGGCTGGTCTCAAACCCATGGGCTAAGGCAATTCACTTGCCTCGGCCTCCCAAAGTGCTGGGATTACAGGCTGAGCCACCGAGACTGGCCCCACTCTACGTAATTTCTAAGACTAGGTCATCACAAACCATGCAGCTTCTGCCTCCTGCCACCGGAGCACTTACTCTTAGAGTCGTGACCTCTTATGTGAGACATCTGATATCCTGAGGTCACCATGCTGTGAGGAGTCACAAATCACACGAAGAGGCCACATTTAGGCACTCCAGTAGAAAAGCCCGGCTTAGCCCAGCCTTTCATGTGCCAGACACATCAACAAAGAAGCTTCAGGTGGTTTTGGCTCCCAGGTGTGAGACATCCCCAACCATGCAATTCTTCCTACCTGAAGACCCTGACATTGTGGAGCAGAGACAAGCCATGCTTGATGTTCCTATTCAAAGTCCTAATCCACGGGATCCATGAACAGAATAAAATAGTGGTTGTTTCGCACCACTGACTTCTGGGTGGTTTGTTATGCAGATTTGATAACCTGAACAATCACTACGATTCTGTATCTTTTCGTAGAAATTCCAGGCACGTGTAAGAATATACAGACATCTATGCTACCTTCCCTTAACAATTTTTTTTTTGAGTTGGAGTCTACTCTGTCACCCAGGCTAGAGTGCAGTGGCATGCTCATGGCCACAGCAGCTTTGACCTGCTGGGCTTAGGCGATCCTTCCACCTCAGCCTTCCAGGTAGCTGGAACTATAGGCGTGCATTACCATGCCTGGCTAATTTTTTTGATTTAATGTAGAGACAATGTCTCACCAAGTTGTCCAGGCTGGTCTTGAAGCCCTGGGCTCAGGCAATCTTCTTGCCTCAGCCTTGCAAAATGCTGGGATTATAGATTTGAGTCACTGCGCCCGGTCAAATTTTTAAAATTTTGATTTTTTGGGGATTCATTAGAGTTGCACATATTTATGGGGTACATGTCAAACTTTCATACAAGCATACTTCTCTTTTCCTTTTAACACAAATTGAAGTTGACGATGAACAGTCATCATGCTTTTTATAAGGAAACTGTTTTAAACATGCTTCACTTACAGGCTTGCGAACGTCAGGTAAGGTGATCCAGAGAGGAAACACTATGGGGAAAACAATCAGAAACGTGACTTGCTTGCGGGGGTTGGAAGGCCAGGACAGGCTGAGAGGCTGGTCCTCCTCTTGGTCTGCTGTCTCTGTGGTCTGTAGTAGGAAGAGAGAGAGAAAACAAACAAACAACAAAAAAAGAGGATAATGCACACCAACACAACAGCAGGAGCACAGAGGCAGGGAGGGAGGCTGTAATTTTATCAGGAGTTTTCCAGAGTAGTCCCCGTGGCTTCACATGTGCATTTTTCAGGTCTGTAAGAGAACACCACTGGCCACTGCCGGAGTCCCAGGAACAAACAATACATTGTCCCGCCATGAGAATTTAAGAATTTTCTTCTCTCTCCTTGAGCACTCTTCAGCTTCTCATGTTCATCAACTGATTATCCAACTGAAGTGAGCCACAGCTATGTTCATGAACTTTTGATGAGGAATCGTTATCTGCAGAGCAAAAGGCCCAATGGCCACCAACTCTCCCTTTTCCCTTCTCCTTGAGGACAAAGCCACAAGGTTTAGAATTTTTGGGAAAGAGAACACTGACAAAAATTAAAATTTCTTTCTCTTTTCTTTTCTTTCTTTCTTTTTCTTTCCTTCCTTCCTTCCTTCTCTCTCCCTCTCTCTGTTCCATTCTCCCTCCCCCCTCTTCATCCTTTCTTTCCTTCTTTCTTTCTTTCTTTCATTTCCTTAGAGCACAGATTTTCAATAGGCAAATAAAAGTAACCACAGAAACATTCAGTAACAGTACTGAGAGAGATTAACTCCCACCCACTGACCCTGGCCTTGGAGTAGTTAAACTTATTGGTTTTTGTGTGGTTGTGAGGTTTTTTTCTTTTATTGATACATAATATTTCACATATTTATGGGGGTATACGTGAGAATCTTTTTACATGCATAGAATGTGTACTGATCAAGTCAGGGCACGTGGGGTATCCATCACCTTGAGTGTTCGTCATTTCTAGGTGTGATAACATTTCAAGTTCTCTCTTCTAGCTATGCTGAAATATTCAATATATTGTTGCTAGCGATAGTCACCCTAGTCTCCTGTTAAGTATTAGAACTTATTTTTCCTACCTAACTATAAGTTTGTACCCATTCACCAACCTCGCTCCATTTTCCCCTCCAACCCTCACACTCTTCTCAGGTGGTGAGTTTTTAACCTGCTTAGCCACCGTTGATTTCTCAGCCCTTTGACTTGCAGCCAAACATGACTTTTGCAAACATGTGCCTCCGTCCTCAGAGAAACAGAAGGCAGAAGCTGAGCGAGACACTGAACCCGCACAGGGCCTCAGAGCTAGGGTAGAAACTTCAGAGTTCTGACTTGGCAGCAAGCGGCCCGTGTTTTATTCGCCAGTCCCTGAAGTCAGCAGCTTCTGAAGTCCCAGAACTGGAAGAGATGGAAGGCAGATCTGGACCCGGCGGGATGACCATTAGCCTGTCAGATGGGCCCTCGCGCTTCTAAAACAACACTGGAGACATCATCAATCACTCCCTTCCCTGCTTGTTTAAAAATGAAAGTGCAGCAGTGGACCATGCAGCAGATCTAAAAATATAAACAGGAACTTTTCCACCGATGCTTCCTTTGGAGATCACATAAATAACTTCAGAAAGCTCCTGCCCCTGCGGTGCTTTTCCAGCGTCGTGTACTTTTCAAGCAGTAGCACTGACCCCCTCCGTGCTTTTGTCCCTAAGGAGGTAGTGAGTGGGGCAGGTTTGGGCCTCTGGGGTAAAGGACTCAAGCAGAGGTCAGGGCTGGGTGTGAGCCCAATGCTCAGCAGTGCCGTGTTAGGCTTATTTATTTGGCAGATCCGAGGTACCGGGTTATCGCTCAACATGTCACCTTTTTCTGGGAGTTAACACAAAAAATAATGATAGTACAAAAGGGAATGTTAAGCTATGCTGAAAAAGGATGGTAATAACAGATTCTTCCGCTTTGGGGGTATGTCCTTGGCAGTGGGGAAAAGAGTTTGTAAACAGCAACTGTAAAGGAATTAAGGGGATTAGGTAATAAGGCAGAATTAGGAAGTTGGTGCAGTTTATTGTGGTTGCCCAGATCCTCACTAAACACACATCTCATACGCCCTACCCCTTTGCTGTGCAATTCACGTGCCATTCTATTAATATTCCCTGTTTTCTCTGCTCCATCCTGAGGGCTCCAATCCCTGATGAAGGCTTGGGTGTGCTGGCTCTGGTCCCTCTTCCAAGCCACCTCCGTCTCCTCCCAGGAGATTGGCAGATATAGAGAACATAGTTTCCTGTTGGCCTCACCAGCCTCTCAAGGAGTCAGCTGGCTACATAAATAATCTCTGTGTCATGGGACCAATGAGAACAGGTGTAGTTTCCTGTCTGTTCCTCCCAGATTCAATCTTTCTTGCTTAACCCGAACGAATGACTTTCCCCTCTCTCTACCTGGTAGATGCTCCAGAAATGAGCATGAGAAAGCTGAGCTATTGCATCATTTCCAGTAAGAACCCCATCTCATACGAGATAGGGGTTTTTGAGGATTTTTTTTTTCCCCCCGGAGTCCTGCTATGTTGCCCTGGCTGGTCTCCAACTCCTGGCTTCAAGCAATCCTCCTGCCTCAACCTCCCACAGCACAGGGATTACAGGTGTGAGCCACCGTGCCCTACTGAGATTGATGGTATTATTCCAGCCAAGGGCTGACTTTCCTGAAAATGCATCAGGTTGATCTGATGAGTTCACCAAGGCTCCTTCGCCTTCCAGGGTTGACCCCTCCCCTCAGCTAAGTCCCTCACTGCCATCCACAAACTAGCAACTTCTCTCTAAACTCCAAGCAAACCTTTTTTCGAGAAAGAACAAAAGCAACTCTTTATGACTCATATCATTTTAATGACACCAACAGATGGTGACATTTCATCAATAACCCTTCTACTTATAACTTACGGGATTAGTTCCTTTCTCCATCTGCCAAAGTCACCAGGCAGGCAGTGCCACTAGCAAATAGCAGATAATAATTGTCTGTTTAGATGCATAAGCTCTAAACATACTACTGTTCAATGCAAACAATTAGCTATATTGTACAGCTTCCAAAAGCTGTATTGGGGGTGGTTGTTGCTAGGGCAGAAATGGACCCAAGAGACTGTATCTGAGGTCCGTGCCAAGAGGGCTCTCCGTGGGAACTTCACAGCCCCCTGGGGTCAAGTGCTGCCATGGGCAAGTCCAGGACTCTGGAATCCCGGGGTGGATTTGAGATGTGCCCCAGGAGCAAGCTGTCAGCATACTTTAGGTGAAATTCTTTTTGTCTTCTTGCCAAGTGAAATCTCACTCTGGCTCAATGGGCAACAGCTTGCAAGCTGGTTAGAGAAGCAGAAAAGAAAAATGCCATTCCCAGGTTGGGGCCCATTTTGCCTTTGCCCAAGTTGGGGGATACCCTGGGAGAGAGGCTGTTGAGGTCAGAGCAGTGATT
This sequence comes from Tarsius wallacei, assembly GCA_963574415.1. Classification (NCBI taxonomy): domain Eukaryota; kingdom Metazoa; phylum Chordata; class Mammalia; order Primates; family Tarsiidae; genus Tarsius; species Tarsius wallacei. The sequence continues at coordinate 8,349 of CAUYQG010114541.1, read as the reverse complement.
CTCCAACTTTTTCTGGAGTTGTGGCAAGTTGACTTTGACCCTGGGACAACCTTCCAAAACTTCTGCAGAGTGTCCATAGAAAGCAAAACACAGCAAAATGGCCCAGAAAGCATTTAAATGACTTTTGATATCAGTGTTTAAAATAGTTTGATATCTGCTAAGTTCTCTATAGACACCCTAGACTTGTGCAAAATCAGGAACAGCAGTTTCTGCTTTAGGGCCTTGTAATCTTTGATATGAAACATCTGAGACGACAGCACATGCCTAGAAGTACCCACATGGTGGGTGGCGTGCTGGCTGTCAGGCCTTCAAGGCGTTGGTGCAGCATGCTGGGACAGGCAGGTGGTAGAGACTCAGGAATCCTGAGTTCCAGATTCTGCTCAGGCTGTGATTCCTTGGGCATTCCCCCCTTTCATCTGCAAGCATTTCCTGAGCACAAAGGTACAAAAGCAGCGCACTAAATTCTAAGACTCTTGCTTTCGAGGATTCTTGGATTTAAAAGGGGAGACAGAACAGATGATCCCAAAGAATGTATTATTTATCCAGTTACAAGGATGCTGGCAGGTTATATTGCAGGAGAATTCTAGTTGATCTCCCATATCTACTCTGTCTGTTATGAACTCAATTGTGGCCCCCCTGCCCTGCCATTCCTCATACGTTCATATGTTGAAGCGAAGTACCTCAGTACAGTACCTCAGAATATGACTTCATTTGGAGGTAGGGTCTTCAAAGAAATAATTAAGTTGAAATGAAGCCATTAGTGTGGGTCCTACTCTAGTCTGACTGGTGTTCTTATAAGAAGAAATTAGGATGCCCAGAGAGACAGCAGGGGTGCATGTGCACAGGGAAAGGACACATACGAAGGAGGATGCAGCAAGAAGGTGGCCATCTACTAGCCAAGGAAAGAGACCTCCGAGGAAACCAACGCTGCCATCACCTTCAGCTTGGACTTCTAGCCTCTAGAACGGTGAGAAAATAAATTTCAATAAAAATAATACAAATGGAAACAATATAGTATAACAACTATTTACATAGCATTTACATTGTATTAGGTATTGTAAGTAATCAAGAGATGATTTAAAGTATACAGGAGGATGTATGTAGTTATACGAAAATCCTACATCATTTTATATCCAGGATTTGAGCATCTGTGGATTTTGGTATTCCTGGTAGATACAGAAAGATGACTGCACTACCCTTCTGTTTTAATAAACAGAAAGTTCACTTTTACCTAGGCCTGGATTAAAGACTCTATTTTTCAGCCTTCCCCTTGGCAACGTGGCCCATGTGATTAAGTTCTGGCCAGTGAGATATATCGGAAGAATCTTCCACAACCTCCTGGATCTATCTTTAAAGGAGTGGGGGATGTATTCCTCCTTCCTTCTTCTTCTTTCCTACTGGCTGGAATGGGGACATATTGGCCAGAGCGTGAATGACTATCTTGGATGAGGTGGAGGAACAATACACAAGGTTCTGAATTCCTGACACCCACCAAGAGCCATTCTTGCTCTGGACTGCCATGCTGACCTGAGAGAGATATACATTTCTTATTCAAGTCACTGATATTTGAAGGTTTTGGTTGCTCACAGTGGAACCCTATAAGTGGTTCACTTTATGAAGACTCGAAGGAGAAAGAGCTGTCACATCTCAGCACCAAGAAAAGTCATGCTTCCTCGGAGAAACTTGACAAAATCTTAGAAATACTCTGAATCAGGTACTTGATACTATTCTTTCTTTGCTGTGTCCTGGGGAGTTCAGAGCAAAATGTGTAACTCCCACCCAGTACCCTATACCAGGGGGAGTGTGGGCCAGTTGAAGGCCCAAACTTCACCTGTATGCAGCCTACTTGTGTACTTAATCCCTACTTGTACCCCGCAGCTCTATAATAAAACAAAATTTAATTTAAAAAAGATGATAAGAAACATCTGAACATTGCAATCTTTCCTTTTTCTCAGAGTCAAATAATATCCACAATAGTATTGAAGGGGAAATACAGGAAAGATTTGGGGGGTATGAGGATAGAAGGGGCTGTTCTGATGCTCTCTTCTCTTCTCTGTCTCTTTGAGTGACTCCAAGGTGCTAGGCGCAAACTTAAAAATGAAATGCAGGTGCCAAGACATCAATGGACATCAGGACTGCAAATATAGGTTAGGAAGAAAGACTTGTTCTTTAGCATTTCTGACTAAGAAAAGAGTGCAGAGATTGAGCTCAGGTCTGATATAGGAGGAGGTGGCAACCAAGTACACTCTGGCCAAAATGAAGGCTTGAGATTTTATGTGCACTTCATTGCTGATGTCACCCCTGATTCCCATAACCGTGGATAATCCTGCACTGGCTACTTCTAAAATGGAGATCTAGGGGGCATTGTAGAAGACAGATTAAGCCCTTTACAATAATAAACTTTCCTGAGGCTAATTTTAGCAAGAACTGAAATAAGAGATGGGATATTTTCAGACTCCAGCATTCCGTTTTCAAAGGCCAATAGAGCCCTACAGGAAGACTATGTACAACAAAACAGCATCATCTTTAATCGAGGCACTATATGCTTCTCCACCTACGCCTTCCTCTTTTTTATACCTGAAGCACTGCAAATACTCTCTTTGACAAAGGTGACATGTTTTATTTTTCCAACAGCTTTCCTTGGGAACTTGTAAAAAGGTGTGTGTGCCTATACAATGAGTACGTGGGAGGTTCCCAGGGAGAGAAGAAATCTTGAAAGTGCCTACCATCATGCAGGGATGGGTTGGTTGGAGAAGGAATCAACAAAGACCCAGTTTTCATATGGTTTTCTATTAAATAAGAAGTCAAACACAATGCTGTCTTAAATATGAATTCTGTTCCAGAATGTTCTTTTACAACATTGCCGTTATAAAATTGACTGAGATAATCCATAAAGAGCAGTTAGAACAGTGTTTGGCACGTAATAGGCACCAAAGCATTAAAAAATTGTTGGTTGCTATTAGTTTTTAAAATAAATATTTAGGAACATAATTTCTTCAAAGGCGTCTAGGAGAAAAAAGTTTGACTAGGCAAATTATAGTGATATTTCTAGCAATAAAATTCTATAATTCAATTATTTGATATGAAAGTGGAATCAGCAATAATTTTCTTCCCACATCTGACCACTCATCCAATATTATTGAGCATTCATTGACTGTAGTGATATCAACAATCTAATTTCCTTTTCTCTTAGGTAATATGAAAAAATAGAGAGATCTTTGTAAATAAGGTGAAAGGGAAACTTTCACAGCCCTAGGGAGAAAATACTATTTTATTCCAATAGGCAGGCTTGAAGTAGACGTTCTATCAGAAACAAAGCCTCCAAGCAGGTGGCAAGACTCATAATATTGTGACACCTTGATTCTGTGTTTTGCGTAGAGCTAAAAACAATAGTAGAGTTGGAACTCTCAAAGGTAAAATTACCAAAAATGCACAGTCACACTTTCAGACAGTGAAAAGCTCTAAAATCAACAACTCTTTGCCAAGTAAAATGTGTCTACCAAGAAATGTTCCATAGGGCACTCTCCATTATGTAAATTTAAGTCACGTTATGTTTTAGTACAAAGGAAATGCTTCAAAGTGCCTACCCATGCACACTGGTTGGCTTAGGGAGGGTGAGGTATGCATTTTCATCTCCACTTTTTCCTAAACAGATTGGCCAGTTAGTGGAGTCAATATACTAACGGCCTTTATGTCAACTGACTAGAATAGAATATTACGTTGAAATTGGAATACGGAAAAGACTGACCTCCAAAAATATTCATTACTGGTTTGTGGATCAATTTGGTCTCACAGACCCTAAGACTTGAACTCAAAATCTCTAAGTGACACATGGGAAATAAACGTTTGGAACCCTGGAACTACGTATGGCTCAGGACTTGCCAAATAGGGCATACTGAGAGTTACTCCAGAGTTCTGGGATGGCTTTCCTAAGGGTTCTAAGGCTATGGATAAAGTGCCATTAGCTTTTTCTCTTTGAAAGGTGAGTGGTTCACACCTGTAATTCCTGAACTTCGGGAAGCCAAGGCGAGAGAATTGCCTGAGCCCAGGGGTTCGAGACCAGCCTGGACAACTTGGCGAAATATCACTTCTACAATAAATAATAATAATAATAATAATAATAAAATAGCTTGGCATGGTGGTATGCATCCATAGTTCCAGTTACTTGGGAGGCTCAGGTGGAAGGATTGCCTGAACCCAGCAAGTCGAGGCTGCGGTGGCCGTGAGTACGCCACTGTATTCTAGACTGAGCGACAGAGTGAGACTTTGAAAAGAAAAGAAAAAAAGAAAAGAAAATGAAAGGAAAGGAAATGAAAACAGAACTGGAAGAAGAAAAACCGTTAGACCAGATGAGAGAAAATCTGAGAGCTGTATTTGGAAAAGTTCAGTTATTCAACTCTAAGATTCAAGTCCTTACTGACTGCTATAGACTGAAAGTTTGGGTCACCCCGAAATGCATATATTGGTGCCCTACCTCCTTCAGGGTGGCTGTATTTGGAGATGAGGCCTTTGAGGCTGTAATTAAGGTTAAATGAGGTCATAAGAATGGGGTCCTGGATTAGTGTCCTCATAAGAAGAGACATCAGAGAGTTTGTGCTCTCTCTCTGTCACTGTTTGTCTCTCTCTACACCTCCCCTCCCCCTGCACTGTGCACCTGCACCAAGGACAGGCCATGTGAGGACATAATGAGAAGCCAGCCATCTGCAAGCCAGGAAGAAAACCCGTACCAGAGACTGAATCTGTCGGAACCTTGATTTTGGACTTCTAACCCCCAGATCTGTAAGAAATGAACTTCTGTTGTTCAAACCACCCAGTCTGTGGTATTTTATTATGGCAGTCTCCATAGACTAAAACAGTGCCCATATGGATATTTATTTTTTTTTAAAGATCTCACTTTTGAATAGTTTTTTTGACTTTGAAATAAGCCATTGCGTATATGTAGTGTAATTTATTTTTAAACTGACTTTTTTTCACTCATTCTTTATGAAGCTTTAGAACAATCTCTGTTTTCGTTCTCTTGGTTTCTCGATGTTTTTGCATTTGTATTTTTTATCACCATTCCTCATTCTTTGCACTCTGTTCTTATTCTCTACGTTTCTATCGCTTATCTCTTCATCCATGAGATAAATAAAAAGAGGTAAGATAAAAAGCATCTTTTTTAGCCGGGCTCGGTGGCTCAGCCTGTAATCCCGCGCCTTTGGGAGGCTGAGGTGAATGGATTGCCTGAGCCCGCGGGTTCGAGACCCGCCTGGGCAAGCGAGACCTCTTCTCTACAATAAATCAAAAAAAAAAAAAATTAGCCGGACGTGGTAGCACGCGCCTGTAGTTCCAGCTACTCGGAAGACTGAGGCGGAAGGATCGCCGGAGCCCAGCAGGTCGAGGCTGCGGTGGCCGGGAGCGGCCGCTGCACTCCAGTCTGGGTGACAGAGTGAGACTCCAACTCAAAAAAAATAAAATAAAATAAAAAGCATCTTTTTTTTTTGGAAGGGAGAGCCATCTGAAACATTTGTCTTGCTTTCTGTGTGGACTTCCTGATCCAGCAGAAGCTACAGTGAAGTAGAAAACAGATTTTATACTCAGCCTCACTAGTCATCAAAGAAATGCAAATCAAAACCACACTAAGATACCACCTCACTCCAGTCAGGATGGTCATCATCAATAACTCAAAAAACAACAGATGCTGGAGAGGATGTGGCGAAAAGGGAACACTTCTACACTGTTGGTGGGAGTGTAAACTAGTACAACCTCTGTGGAAAACAGTGTGGCGATTCCTAAAAGATCACAAAATTGACCTCCCATATGACTTCACAATCCCCCTACTGGGAATATACCCGGAGTAACTCAAATCACTCTATGAAAAAGAGACCTGCACATACGTTTATTGCAGCATTATTTACAATAGCAAAAACATGGAACCAACCATTCTGCTCGTTGAAAGAGGACTGGATAAAAAATGTGGTACATTTAACACAATGGCATATTACACAGCCACAAAGAAGGAAAATTTATGAACTTTGCAGCAACTTGGATGGACTTAGAGAATATAATACTGAGCGATCTATCACAGAAACAAAGAACTGAGTATCACTTGCTCTCATTCATGAGCAGACCTCGAACAACGATTGCAATACTATAAGAAAGGGGTTGGCAGTAGTGGGAAACTGCCATGGGAGGGGAGGGCATACCTCATCAACAAGGGTACCTGCATAATGAACATTTATGTACCTAACCCTGAATTGTACCCCACATCTTTAATATAAAAATTTTAAAAAAGAAAACAGATTTAAAAAAAGTGATATGTGTTTGTCTGACGATAGAAGAGAATTCACTCCTCTTATAATACCATCGTGGGTTTGTTTTACATATAGATGGAAAATAAATCAAGTATTTAGCACACTGAACATAAAATGAGGAAGTTTCCCTCAGCAATGGCAACCTGAAAACAATTTAATCTTCTTATACAAGACTGAACTGAAATCAGGGTTTCAAAATATTTTGCTTGTGAGTGATGAAGCTGTCTGAACTAAGTCTTCCAAGACGCCAAGAAACCATTTTGGAATAATGCAGAATGGCATATGAAGAGTCTGGTGAAATGCAATTGCTTTCCCTCGCTTTGCATTTTGTCCAAATGATTTGGAGGTGCAACCTATGGATAAGATGGATGTCTTTCTGTATTGCTACCGTAAATTGGTTTTTGTACAGTTTCCATGGGCTTTGTGAGTCTTGCTGATACAATTCATAAAAGACTTGCCAACATAAAAGCTAACTGGAGAGTTACAAAAAATAATTCAAAAAAGCATTTTCACCATCTAATTATAGATTGGACTAGAATTAATCATAGGAACAGCAATATTAATGTTAGTATTTTTTTCCAGGGTGGTAATGGAGTTTTTTTTCCTTTGTATTAATGATCAATCTTTAATATATGTGAATGATTAATAGACAATCTTCAAACTCCTTCAGAAAGCACAATGACAAATGACATTTTTAATAGCAAGATTCTAGTGAATACATAATTCTTTGTCAATATTCAAATTTAGGCAGAAACTCCAGAGTCTGAGCTGTATGTATTTTCATCTCTTAATGTGTCAAAAGGACTTTGCATGTAGCTTAAGCAGTTGGTAAGTTCTGTTCAGTTCATCAGATACAGGAATTGGACCTCAACTTTTCCTAAAAATATATGTAGGTATATGCCAACATCAAGGTCAGCAGTTTGTTACAGATTGTTGTTGTTCAAAGAACACACAACAGAAAAAAATATCTCTTCCAGGAAATGGAACCCATGTGCCTGGCCAGTAAAACACCTTCATTTTTGCTTGTTTTCTAATTTGTCTTGGGTTTTCTCTGACACTAATAGATTTCTTTTCTAAGGCAGTCATAGTTAACACGGTTTGGGCCTTGAAAAATCCAGTATGATGTGGATCTTTTGATATTCCTTTTCTTTTGCTATTCAGCCTTGACCTCTCTTCCCTGGCAGGGCTCTGTGTTCCGGCAGTGTTAGACAGAGACGCACATTCCATCTTCCACCAATGCCTCTCTTTCTTGGGTGCCAGGATCCTTTTTTTTAAACTTCACTGCTGTCCCAAGAGGTTGAATAACGTCATTAACAGGGGAAATGCAGTCCTCGGCTGTTTTTAAACTTTCACAGTGGTGGACCTGGCTGTTATACCGTAATCATTTAGAAAAGCTACTTTCTCTTTGAATAATAGGAGAGTTTGAGGTTCCCAAACCCTGTGTTAAACCTCACCACTACAAAGAACATAAATGTTTGCTAACTAAGGATAACATTTTAGGAAGAAAGACATTATATGGATCCCAGGTACCATCTACTTGGATAATCTTGGAAATTGTATCGGTGCTAACATTCTTTGACCAACATTTATTACAAAGCCTTTCAAAGGAGCTCTGAAGCCATAGCTATAACTTGGAGCCACAACAATCTGTAACAAACTGCTGACCTTGATAATGACATATTTTAAAAAATCACCCTCAGAGATCTAAATGCAATATATATATAGATATATATGTATTTAATTCTTTATTTTAAAGATATAGGGTACAATTTAGGGTTCGGTATACAAATGTTCATTAAGCAGGTACCCTTGTTGATGAGGTGTGCCCCTGCTCCTCTGACAGTTTCCCACTACTGCCAATCCCGCCCCCCACCCCGACCCCGGCAGTTTCCTTTTCTTTTTGTTTTGAGTTGGTGTCTCACTCCGTCGCCCAGACTGGAGTGCAGTGGCCGCTCCCGGCCACCACAGCCTCGACCTGCTGGGCTCCGGCGATCCTTCCGCCTCAGCCTTCCGAGTAGCCGGAACTACAGGCACGCACTACCACGCCCGGCTAATT
>CAUYQG010114534.1:0-17334 GCA_963574415.1 Tarsius wallacei | reverse complement strand
ATGATGCGTTATTTTTTTTAGAAAGAAGTATGCCTGTAATAACAACTGGGGGGCTGGGTCTTCGGGGGCGCGCGTCCCTGGGCGGCGGGGGTGTGGTGGGGGGTTGGAGGGGGGGGGGGGGGGCGGGGGGGGGACTTGGGTTTTTCCATCTGTCAAGTGAGAAAAGCACATTTTTTTTCAGCTTGAACACGGTATAAGTTTACATTGTGTACTATTTTCTAACTTTTTCATTTTGAAACCATTTTAGACTCTCAGAGTCGGAGTCTCACTCTGTGGCCAGGCTGGAGTACACTGGCATGATTATGGCTCACCACAGCCTCCAACTCCTGGACCCAGGTGATCCTTTTGCCTCAGTCTCCCAAATAGCTGGGACTACAAGCATGTGCCACTACGTCTGGCTAATCTTTTTTTTTTTTTAGTAAAGACGACGTCTCACTATTTTGTCCAGGCTGATCTCGAACTCCTAGACTCAAGCAATCCTCTCACCTCAGCCTCCCAGAATGCTGGGATTAGAGGCATGAGCCACCGTGCCTGGCCTCCAGAAAAGTTTTTAAAACAGAGCTCCCATATATGCTTCCCCCATCTCGCCCTGACGGCATCGGTCTTTGATATTGACACCCTTGGTCAACCTGTCTGGGGGATCATCTTAAGGGTGGAGAGGCGGGAGACAGCCACAGGAAGGAAGTCAGCTGAGCATGCGCAGAACGAGCCTTTTCCCCCCAAACCCAACCCCCCAACCCACCCCCTCCCCCCCGCCCCACAGCCGTGGACACGGGGCAGACCGCCCTGCCTCCCCTCTGTCTCTCTCCAAGCAAGGTGCATCCACGTTCTCTTTTGTTTGTGGTCTATCACCCCGTATGCCATGGCAAACAAGAGACTTTATAAATATTTCAAACACTAATAATTTGTGCTGGCTCTGCTTAGACTTTTAAATGAATCTAAGAGCAGTCCTCTTTGAGGAACCTGCCAAACTGCAGGCGGGTGAGAGAAATACCACCGCCCCCTGCCTGAGACAGGCCCTTAATGGAGAAGAGGGACCGGGGCTGTGACTGCGAGTGGGGATGCCCCCATCTTTCCCGCCTGCCTCCCTTACTCTGGCATCTGCTCTGCCAAAGCCCTGTCTAACAGGGCAGTGGCCACCCTCAACCCTAGACCCACGGGTGGGGAGACCCTCACTGCTCTGCCAGATGAAGAGAAGTTGAGAGCTGCTTTACGAGCACTGGCTTTGGAGTCGGACTTTTCTGGGTTCGAATCCCGGTTCCTCTGCCCTTCAGCTGTGTGGCCTTAGGCAAGTCACTTTGCCTCTCTGAGTCTTTGTTTCCTTACCTATAAAGTGGATGTTGTCATGGTTAAATCAAACTGTGTGTATAAAGTACGCAGGGCCTCACATAAGCTGTGAGCTCAGTACACAGTTGCTAATATTTTTGCTTTGGATATTTCCCAGACATTTCTAATGGCTCAGACATAAACTACCCAATGGGGCTCCATCTTTGTTCAGGAAGTAGGGAGTAAAATTCTGCCCCACCAAAGCTTATAGAGGTTCTGCCATGTCTTCCAAGATTTCTCTGGCACCAGCGTCCGGCAAGCAGGAAAGGAAGGGACACAGAGCGGTGTCCAGGAGAGGTTCCTGCTGACCCAAGAAGAAGTGTGGACACCACAGCCCATAGTATGCAAGGAGGGTCTTAAGAGAGGAGGGACCACAAGACGTTGGAGGAACAAAGAAGGGAGAGGTCTTTTTGGAAAGCAGGGCAGATCCTGGCACACCCAGCCTGAAAACCTTCCAAGATTTTTATCATTCTTAGGACAGAGAACAAGCCCAGCCACCAAGGCCCACATGGTCCAGTCACTGCCAGTCTCTCCAGCTTTGACCCTGTCTCTCTCTACACTTGACATCCTAGCTTTTCTTATTCAACTAGTCAACCCTATAATTTACCTTCCAAACCAGACCACTTTGGAGGGAGAGATGGGGGTGCTATTAATACACAAGCCAGGATGACTGGGACTGTCTGGAGCAGACTGAGATGTACAGTCACTGTGGGCCTTTATTGGTCCTGCCACAGGACCTTTACACATGCTGTTTTTCCCTTCTCCCTTCTCCTCTACCTAACTGGTGCTGGTGTTTTAACATCACTTCTTAAGGGAAGCCTTTTCGAATACGCCAATTTTGTCGGATTCTTTTTCAGCATTCTACTAGAGCCTGTTTCACTAGGGGCACTCATTTAAACCCCTAAATAGATGCCCAATTGTGTCTGCATTTTATTGCTGTCCTTCTCTTCCCAGCAGGACCATACGCTCTGTGAAATAAGCGAGCACATCTTCCTTTGTTCCCTCTTCATCCCCAGCACATTGCAAGCATCCCATAAACATCAGAATGCATGACTCATTGTTCGGAGCAGAAAGCTTCTGGTATGAGAGGACCTGGAAGCGTGGCCTGGAGCGTTCTCCATGGAGAAGCAGAGGAACAGCCTTTGGAGTGGGGTGCACGGCAACAGCCGGAGGAACTGCTGGACCACATCAAATATAGTCCTGGCGTGGCCAGGAGTTTAACAGCTGGAGCAGCCAGTGAGCTTAACACAGAGCTGCCATCCCTGCCAGCAGCCCCACTAGTAGGCATCTACCCAGAGGAAAGGACATCGTTCTACCAAAAGGACACCTACACTCGCACAGTCCCCCCAGCGCCATCCACAGTAGCAAAAACATGGAACCCACCGGGGTGTCCATCAACAGATGATCAGATCAAGAAAACGTGGTACATAGACACCATGGAATACTACACAGCCACGAAAAGGAACGAAATCACACTTCTTGCAGCAACGTGGGTAGAACTGGAGGCCGTGACCTTAAGTGAAATAACTCAGAAACAAAGTCAAACACCACCTGTTCTCACTTATAAGTGGGGGCTAAAGCACACATATCCGTGGACCTAGAGAGTGGAATAATAGACATTGAAACTACAAAAGGCAGGCAGGTTGGAGGAAGGTGAGGGATGAGAAATTCCTTGTAGGGTACAATGTTTGCTGTTTGGGTGACAGGGACATTAAGAGTCCAGACTTCACCACCGCACAATACATCCAAGCATTCAAAGTGCACATGGATCGCCTAAATACACATTTTAAAAAATAACTGGAGTCCCCAAGTGTGGGAGGAAGGTGGGAGTGAGCTGGAGGAGGCAGCCTTGATCACCCAGCAAAGGCTTGACTCTTACCCAGCGGCAAGGGCCGTGGGGGTGAGGCCCATCTGATGCCTTTGAGAATGAGGCTGCCGGATGCAGAACGAGTCCTCACCACCTCCAAGTAACCCAAGAGACCACTGGTGACAGCAGCTATTGTTAAGCTCCTCTTACTTAGAGCATGAATCTATTTTTAATGGAGTCTTAGGACATAGAATCAGATGTCAGGAGAGTGGCCGGGCGCCGGGCATGGGGTGAACAGAGCCACATCTGAGACACCTCTGTCCCCTGCAGGAGAGCTTGAGAACCACAGAGCTGGGCATTTTTCAAGGCTCCAACAAGGGATCTCCACCCCCTCAGCTGAAGCCCGGGGAAAACAGTCGATGTACCAAGGCCACTCAACCGGGAATTGAGACCTGACCTCAGTCCTGTGTCCTCCCACTATGCTACTTGGCCTCCGGGGTAGGCCATGGGAGACGGGCACACTGGTGTTGGCGTCACCCTTCAGATGGGGTTTTATTTTGTTCTGTAACCAGACAGAGGCATGCCTGCCTGGAGTGTCGGGCAATGTTCACCCTTCTCATGCTCACCAAGGGCTCAACACAGATTTGAACACAGATCTTATGAATGGCTCAACACAGATTTGAACACAGATCTTCCCATGCTCACCAAGGGAGGTGGCTGACCTGGTATCTCCCAAAATCACCCCTCACATCCCCAGAGCATTCCCTGTGACCCTTATTCCATCCAAACCCCACATCAACTCTTTGAGCTGGTCACTCTTCCCATTTTTGGTTTTAATGGTGAAGGAACTGAGGCTCAGAGAGCTTCGGTATACTACCTGAGGTCACACAGTTTATGAATGGCTCAATACAGATTTGAACACAGATCTGACTCCTGAACATTTTAACATTGCATAAACCATTGCCAAAAAAAACAAACAAACAAGTGTGAAGGGTCCCACAGGACTCTGGGGAAAGGCACAGTGACTCCTAGAGTCTGCCCAGTTCCCCAGATTCTGTTTTCAGGGCTGTCCCCATCCAGACAGATGAAGCCCCATCCAGCTGGACTCGTTGTCCATCTGGCCGTCAGCACCACACAATTATTTATGATGCCTAACCCACAGCCAGGCTGTAATGAAGAAGGATCCCGTCCTGGCTTCTCTGAGGGGAAGGCAGTTGACTTTGGAGCCAGCTGTCCTCCTGGCAAGCCCAATTCAGCAAATGTGACTTAGACATGAACCCTAATCTGAGGACTTCTGCTAGAGGTAATCTGGCACTCAGAGAGACAAAGGTGGCCAAACGGTTCCTACGGGGCCATTTGTGTGTCTGAGCCACAAGGGCTTGCCCAGTAGCTCAGACGATGGGATGTGTGTCTCTCGAAATGGATTGTGGAGTCAGACCAATGTATTCTTCATGACTCAAGAGGGGATTGCCCTGAGAACCGGCCACTCTCTCACTGAACCCCCGCGGCAACCACCGTATGCACCCCGCCCTCACTCTAAAGATAAGGACGCTGAGACTCAGAGAGAGAAAATACCCAATCGAAAGCATACACATGATGGTTAGAATAAGCTATCTTCCTGTATGACAACCCACTGCCACGCAAACAGCCCTGCCATGGCTGGAGCCTTCAGTCAACACTAGCTCCTTCCAATCTTATTTCCAAATCATCCTCTCCACTAAACTATAAGTTCCTTGGGGTCAGGGATCACCCTGTTTTGAGCTCTATACCCACCAAGACTGGCAAACTGTGAGTGTCCAAACAGTCATGGTTATCATAATGTGTTGCACTTTAATTACTTAAACATAAAAAGTCTTACTTCCACCAGATCAATCATTCTCAAGTTTAGTATAACTAAGGAACCACTGTAAAATACAAAACAAATGGTGGCTATTGATGATTACACCAACAAAATTATGACAGAAGAGGGCATTATTCTATAATGGACCCAGAAGAGTTTTTTTTATCTTTGTGGACCTCAGAGGCTGCTGTTCTCAAACTGCAAAGTGCTATACAAGGGAACTCGGGGGGAAAAAATTATAGTAGATATGTATTAATCCTCAATTACATGTCAGATATGGTAAGTTCTTCACATGTATCAACTCAATATTTATCCTCAAAATAGCCTTAGAGTTACCATTGTATTCTTCACGTTATGAACAAAAACACTGAGCTTTCAGAAAGGTAGCATGACTTGCCCAAGGGCACATGGATAGTAGGTGGTAAAACCAGGATTCAAACCTAGGCCTGTCTGTGAGTCCTGGGCAGTATCCTCCTCCACCAGGTCCCCAAAGGGGATAAAATTCTACTGACTCACCAAAATTGAATGAGCTTCTTAGATTTCTTATTTTAGTCATTTGCACATTTAAGCCACATTTTTTAATGCCCTTCCAAAGACACTGAGGGCGGACAGATGAATTTGATATCATCTCTGCCTTCAAGCATTTAGAATCTAGTTCAGATGAGACTAGTAACTCCATAAAATAAGATAAAGTGTTGTGAGGGGAAGGAGATGAACTGGGAGAAGTGTCTAATTCTTTGGCTTCAGTGTTCTCCTCCTTACACTGAGGTTTGAAGATGATTTCAAGAGTTCATTTATATGCAAACTGCAAACTAATAACCATTTTATAGACATTATTTTAGTATAGTGCCCAAAGTTCCTTACCTTCCTTAAACAGAACAGTTGTTGAAAATTGTTTATTAAATTGTATTAGCTTGAATGTCATTGCATTGTTTGAATGTCTTGTGCTGGGAGATATGTTTACTTGGATTGGCTTGTGTTGGGTTGACTTAGGTTATTTGGGCTAAGAGTGGTCCATTGCATTCTGTTGACTTGTAATTTGTTGGATTCCGTTGGTTTTTGTTGAATAAGGTCAGGTTGAATTGGGTTGTATTGTGTTGGTGGTGAGGGCGAACTGAATTGGGTTATATAGGTTAACTTCAGTTTTACTGATGTGAATTGAGTTGGGTTAAGTAGATTTTATCGGGTTTGGTTGGCTTGGCTTGATCTGATTTATAGCCATACATTTTAGAGAGTCTGTCACAGAGCCATTTTCTGTCAACAACTGGAATTGCCCTGTAAACCTTTGCATTTAGAGAAAAAAACCCCAATGGATGAAGCCATTTTGCATTTGGGGAGGTTTGATCCAAATACATGGTGCCAAGAAGACTGTATCTTCCCATCTCTACTAAAATCTAGCCTTGTGGCTAGAGAGGTGGCAGCGAAGTCATCAGGAGTTAGATATCGCAAAGGTCAAAAGGCTTTCACTCCATTCTGGCACGTCTGTTGGTCCTTTTCCATTCATCTGTTTGCCAAGCAGCATGGAGCTCTTCTACACGAATGCTATGTGCTGAGTACTGAAGATAAAAGGATGAATAATGTGCTTTTCTTGTCTTTAAGGACTTAATGACGCCACACAATTACTGCTTACTATAATATTGTCTCCCTTAGACAAACTCCTCACCCTGAAATCTGGCTTCAACTGCCAACACTCTGATCCCAAGACCTTGGAACAATAAACAGTATCAACAAACATAAAAGCCACTTGTAAAATAAATTAATAAAAAGGAAAACCTCCAGCAAGTCTGATTAGAGAAAAAAAGAGATATAACAAGAATGAAAAGGGAGGGCCATACAAACAGACTGCATAAGTTTTTATAACTACAGAGATAGTAGAGTTTTAGAAATTATTTCAAAAGAACAACAGGCAGCATACTACCAATACATTTAAAAGTTAAATAAAGTGGACAATTTGAAAGAAATAAAATGACCAAAATTGACAAAAGAAAAAAAATGTTTAACTGAATACTCTAATCATTATTTTAAAGTTGTATTAAATCTATTTTATCCCCTCCTGACCATCCCACCTCATTCCTTAGAAGTTGATAATTTTATTAACCAGCTATAGTAAAACTTTAAGAAACAGATAAATCCAGTAGTCTATGTGTTATTTTATATAGAAAGGTAGGATATAATCCAAATTCACTTGAGACTAGGAGGACCTTTATACCAAAATTCAATAGGAATAACACAAATTTTTACATCTATAGAAAAAAATCTCACTTATAAAAATAACATAAAAGTATGAAATGGAAAGCCAGCAAATAAGATTTAGTAATTTTTTTAAAAATACATTATGAGAAGATAGGGTGTGTCGAAGGAATACAAGGATGGTTCCACACCAGAAAAACTTTTAGTATAATATATCACATTAAAACAAAAATTAATATAATTAACTAAATATATTCTAAGAATTTTTTTTTTAAATTCAGCCCTCGTTTGTGATGTAAATTTTCATTAAAAGAGAAATTGAAGGTAACTTCTCAAGAAAATTTATAGATATATTTTTGGACTCATAAAAAAGCTCAGTAAGATTCCAAATTACCAGATCAGCATTCAAAAATTAGTAGTGACTTCTGTTTTCAAGCAGGATAGGATAGGTTGCAGTAAAACAGCATTTGTGCTAACAACTAGAAAACACTAGATGAATTAAAGAAATCATATTTTTAAAGGAATTTGGAACTGTGGAAGCAAAAAAATAAAAATATATATATATATGGACTATAATTCCAGAAAAATAAGAACCAGTGAGAAGTGAGCAAACAATTGATGACTGTTGTTTTCTCCTGGGAACATTATTGATATGGGGCTCAGGCTGAGAATCTGGACTTGCCCATACAGAGGGTAACTGCTGGGGGAAACAATGTACCAGGAGTGGGCAGTGGGTGGGAGCGGTCTGCTCCAGATACAGCCACATAGGGACCGTCGAGAACTGCAAAACAGTGACAAAACACAAAGTCAGTCTATTTTTCATTATTACCATGAGTTAGCAATTCTAAACAATTTCAAAGATAAACTACTCCTCCAAATTATTTTTTGGGGATAAATTATAAATAATTGGGGCAGTTACTGTTAAGATTTAATAATACATGTAAACTTCAAGTTAGCACATGTGTATTACCTATCTTTTAATCAATATTGTATTATACACGGAAGCTAATTCAGAAAACTCTATTATATAGTCAACCTTGATTGTATGCAAACTTGGCTAAAGGCATTTCTTCAAAATCAAGCTCATGATAGCATAATAGTTTTGTTTGGTAAATACAAATTTTAGTTCACATGTAAAATACTGAATTTAAGGAGTATTTTTTAAATGGAAAGCTATTCTTTTTAATTGCTAATTATTTATTGTAAAACTAAAGAACATATTAAGAAAATGATGATTATTTCTGCCTGTCACACGATTATTATTACTCAAAATAATTTTTTCAGATGAAAAAGGAGGTGCCAATATGTTATTCACTCTAGGTGTCCAATATGCTAACTATTGCACTGGAGAAAAAAGCAAAGCTTTCGGTAGTTGTTGGGCTATGGGGATAATATTTGAAATGCAAAAGGCCTGTTTGGGCCAGGCGCAGTGGTTCACACCTGTAATCCTAGCACTTTGGGAGGCTGAGGCGAAGGATCGCTTGAGCCCAGGACTAGCCTGAGCAACATAGTGAGACTTCATCTGTACAAAAAATACAAAAATAATTAGCCCAGTGTAGTGGTGCACACCTGTAGTCCCAGCTACTCAGGATGCTGAGGCAGAAGGATCACCTGAGCTCAGGAGGTCAAGGCTGAGGTGAGCCATGATTGTGCCACTGCACTCCAGCCTGGGTGACAGACACAGTGAGACTCTAACTCAAAATGATAACCATAAAAATAAATAATAAAAGGCCAGTTTGCCCTACCTGCAATGTATTTTAAATGATGTCTACTAGTTCGTGAAAGGCTAGAGAGCAAGGCCAAAAGCTTCTGAAAGGCAAAGTGACGTTTCCCAGTATTGCAATACAGTCGTCCCTTCGTTTCGCAGGGGATTGAATCCAGGATCTAACCCCCACCCTCGCAGACATCAAAATTCAAGGATGCTCAAGTCCCTTATGTAAAATGGTCTGGTATTTACATATAACCTATACATAGGCTTTGCATAAAATCTATGTGCGTACATCCTCTTGTAGACTTTTAATAATCGCTAGATTACTTTACTTGTAATACAATGTAAATGCAAAGTACACAATTATATTACTGAGTTGTTTTTATTTGTATTTTTTACTGTTGTATTGTTGTTGTTTATTGATTTTTTCCTGAATATTTTCCATCCAAATTTGGTTGAAGCTGCCAATGTGGAACACATGAACATAAAGGGCTGACTGTACTTAAGAAAAAAGACACTCCAGGGGAAAAAGAGGATGAAATAGAAACAATAGGGAAGGCGAGAGGGCATTGCACTAAGGGGAATACAGTATTGATACAAGGGTGATCAATTCCTTCTGGTTGGCCCAAACCTATTCCAGTTTTAAAGCAGAAAGTCTTATGTCTCAGAAATCCCTTCAGTCCCAGGCAAACTGGGATGGTTGGTCACCCTCATTAACACAGAGGACCAACAGTTCTTGCCCCAAAGGCATTTGCTTATCCTGGGAACAGTTAGAGGCTCAGATCACAGGATTGGATCCCAGAAGAAAAAAGTGTTGGGAAATTGAGAAATCAGTAGAGATTTGGACAAGTAATCAAAGCTACTGTGAACAACTGGAGACTGAAGAGTCATAAACACATGGATAGACTCCCCCTTAAGACGTTTGCTAAATGCTGAAGTTGCACAGGTGTGAGATTAAAGAGCTAAACTGAAACCTCCAAAGGGCAAAAGAGAATCTTCCTGAGTCTTGCAGAACCGAGAATAAAAACATCTGCCAGACTCTCAGTTAAAAACACTAGAGGAATGCTGTGCTTGGTGGCTTAGCCTGCAATCCCAGCACTTTGGGAGGCCTAGGTGAGTGGACTGCCTGAGCCTGCGGGTTTGAGACTAGCCCAGGCAACTTGGCGAGACCTTGCCTCTACAATAAATAAATAAATAAAAATATTCTTTTAAAAAAACCCCACTAGAGGACTGTGCCCCAGAAATAGGGCAATCAGAGGTAGACTAAACCTTAGCAAAATGGCAGCCACACCACTTCAAACACAACTGTTGGATTGAGGGGATCAGCACTTCACCCTGTCAGAGTAGAGGCCATTATGTTATCTTCTGGTGGAAGATAGCATAATTTAAAGCTTCTATTATCCTATCATTTATAATTTCCAGCATGAAATCAAAACATGGTAGATACTTGAAAATACAAGACACTATGACAATAGTAAAAAATAAAAAGCAGACACTAGAAGTAGACCCACAGTTGACATAGATACTAGAATTAGCAAAGGACTTTCAATAACTATAATTTTTAACATGGTAAAGGAAACAGAGGTAAACATTGATGAAATGGATTAAAAGATGAAGAATTTCACCCAAAAAGTCTATTTTTAAAATAATCAAATGTACATCCTAGAACTGAAAATAAAATATATGAAATTAAGAACTCAATGCATGCAGGCTTTTAGAAATGACAGAGGAGTGAATCTCCCTACAGATAGAAAATTTAAACACTAGACAAAAATATATATATATTTAAAGAACCAGAGAAGAACTTAATCCTGGAAATTTATAATTAAAAGTGGTAGAAATTGCAGTTTGTGACTTTCTGACCTGAGGACACTTCCCAAACCTCAGAACTAGAAAGAAAAAAAAGGAAAAAAGCAGATAACAGTAGACATCGCAGCCTTACCAGATCAAAAGGCTAGGGATTAGAGTACAGGGTTGTAAAAGCAGCTGGGAATCTAAAGGACAAATATTTAAAGGGGAAATCTTGCAGCAAGAGTTTAGCTGTCAGTTAAATCTCTTACTGACATGTAAATTATACATGTTTGGGAAAGACCCAAGTGGGCACAGTAAAAAAGCAGGTGGAAACTAGAGAGAAATCTAATCTTGACAGAGACTCTTTCCTCAACCTGCACAATTTTGCACCCCCACCTCCCACCCCACAAGGATATTGTCAATGTCTGGAGATATTGGGTACTCACAACCTTGGGAAAGGGTGCCACCAGTATCTGGTTAATAGAGAACAGAGATTCTTCTAAACACCCTGCAGTAAACAGAACAGTATCCACAATAAATAACTACCCAGCCCAAAATGTTAATAGCACCATTGTTGAAAATGGTGTAAAACAAAAATTATCTTTAGATAAAACACCGAAAACACAATCCATTTTTTAAAATTGTAAATTAGACTTCATCAAAATTAAAAGCTTCTGTCCTTCAAAATATAATCCACAAAGACATTTGCGAATTGTAACTAATAGAGACTCTTATCAAGAATATATAAAGAATTCTCAAAATTTACAACTGGAAACCAAAATTTCAATAAAAAGATGGCAAAGTATTTTATCAAACACTTAACCAAAGAAAATATAGTAATAGTTAATAAGCACATGAAAAGATATTCAACATCCTTCATCATTAGGGAAATGTAATGTCACAATTACATACCACTGCACACTTATTAAAATGACTGAACTTAAAAAAAAGAAACTTTCCATATGGGGTGTTGATAAAGATGTAAAGCACCTGGAACCCTAATACACTGTTGGTGGGAATGTAAAATGGAACAACAACTCTGGAAAGGAATTTGGGTAGTCTCCTGAAAAATTAAACACATATCTATCATATGATAGCATCATTTCACTTCCAGGTATTTGTATTAGCCAGAGTTCTCCAGAGAAACAGAACCAATATATTTATAAATTTATATTTACACACACACACACACACACACACACACACACACACACAGATTTATGACAAGGAATTGGCTCACACAATTACAGAGGCTGAGAAGTCCCAAGATTTGCAGTAAAGAAGCTGGAGAATTGGGAGAGCCAGTGTGTACTTCCAGTCCAAGTTCAAAGGCCCAAGACCTAGAAGAATCTATGGTGTAGGTTCTAATGTGAAAGCAGGCTCTAGGCCCAAGAAGAGCAGATGTTTCAGCCTGAGTTCAAAAGCCAGAAAAGTCCAATGTTTCAGCTCAAGCAGTCAGGTAAGAGAAGCTCCCTTTTACTTAACCTTATTGTTCCTTTCAGGTCTTCAGTTGATTGGATAAGCTCCACTTAGGTGATGGAGAAAATCTGTCATACTCAGTCTACCAATTCACATGTTAATATCATCCAGAAAAACCCTCACAGATACACCCAGAATAATGTCTGGCTAAATGTCTGGGTACCCTGGGGCCCAGTCAAACTAATATGTAAAATAACCATTACAGTATTTACCTAGGAGACAAAGCAAGTATCCATATAAGGACTTTTACACAAAATGTTTATAGCAGTTTTGTTTATTTTAGTCAAAAATTGCCCATCAACAGATGAAAGTACAGATTGTGGGATATCTATACAATGAAATGCTATTGAGGAGGAAAGGAGGGAGGGAGGGAGGGAGAGAAGGAAAGAAAGAAGAAAAGAGATCAAAGAAACTGCTGATACATAAAACATATGAATGAATCGCAACATAATTCTGCTGTATGAAACAAGGCAGAAAGTAAAAAATGTATGTACTCTATAAATACCATAAAACTGTATTTATGTAATCCTTTGTGACATAAAGAAAATCTATGATTGCCGAGGGTTGGAGAGTTGGGGTGGAAAGGTAGGAGGGAGAAACTAGAAAAATGCTCAAGGATACTTTGCTAGAACGATGGACACGTTCATTGTCTTGATTGTGGTGATAGCTTTACAAAAACAGATCTGTCACGTTGTACTCTTTAAACGTGTGTGGTATTTTATCCACCTATTATAACTCAATAAAGTTGCTAAATAAACACAACATATGATAATGTGTAGAATACTGGCAAAAGCAATGGTTAAAGGGAAATTTTTAGATTTAAATGCTTATATTAAAAATAAGAGTGTCTAAAGGCAATGATCTGAACTCACACATTAGAAAGCTAGAAAAAGAAGAGAAAATTCAAAATAAAATAAGAAGAAATAAAGACAATAAAGCTCAATAAAATATAATTTAAAAAGCAAAAAGTCAAAATGCCAAATGGATGAACATTACAGAGAATCAATGAAAACAAAAACTGATTCTCTGAAAAGATCTATAAAACTGATAAACTTGAAGTCATACTGACCAGGAAAAAAGGAAGATAGCACGAGTTGCCAATATCAAGAACAAAAGTGGGACTGTCACAACATATCAAACAGATATTGAAACCTTCACAGATACACCCAGAATTATTAAAATGTATGTCAATAAATGTCACAATTTAGACAAAATGAAAAAAATTTGGAAAAGTCTCAAATTGTCAAATAGGGCATTAGAAAAAAATAGAAAATCTGAATAATCTTGCACATACTAAAGAAATTGAATCTATAACTTAAAACCTTCCCACAAAGAAAACTCCAGAAAAGACTGCTACACTGGTGAATTCTACCATACAGTTAAGGAAAAAATAATTCCAGCTCTACACAAACTCTTTCAGAAAATAAAAGCTAGAAGAAACACGTACCAAGTCATTTTATGAGACCAGTGTTACCCTGATATCAAAAATAGATGAAGAAATTCAACCTCTGTGAAAAACAGCATGGCAATTCCTAAAAGAACTAGAAATTGACCTTCCATACAACCCAGCAATATCCTTTCCGAGATTATACCTGGAGGAGCTTAAATCACTCTACCAAAAAGATACCTGTACATTCATGTTTATTGCAGCGTTGTTTACAATAGCAAAAACATGGAACAAACCATGCTGCCCATCAAAATTGGACTGGATAAAACAATGTGGTACATATACATGATGGGACATTATGCAGTCTTAAAGATGAACAAAATTATGGACTTCACAGCAACTTGGATGGATTTAGAGTCTATAATTCTCAGTGATTTATCATAGAAACAGAGAACTGAGTACCACATGTTCTCACTCATAAGTGGACGCTGAACATTTACCATAATACTATAAGAAAGGGATTGGCAGTAGCTGGAAACTGCCAGCGGGGGGGCGGGCACATAACATCAATAAGGGTAACTGATCTCAAATCAGATGAAGTGGGGACCAAAGGGAGGCCTGAACTTTACCTGTACAATGACCACTCGTATACCTATTCCTGAATTGTACCAAACATCTTTAAAATACATAATTTAAAAATTCTCAAACCAGGTAAAGTGGGGACCAAAGGGAGGCCCAAACTTTACCTGTATGTGTCCACTTGTATACCTAATCCTAAATTGTGCCACATATCTTTAAAATAAAATATAAAAAAAAACAAAATAAAATAAAGTATAAAAATAGATGAAGAAATTACAAAAGAAGAATATTGTAGGACATTATTGCTCATGAACATAGGTGAAAAAGTCCTAAGCAAAAATCATAAAATTGAATATAACAATATATGAAAAAATAATGCCTCATAACCAAGTGAAGTTCAACTCAGGGATGTAAAGTGACTTAATATTTAAAAAATCAGTCAATGCAAGTCATGTTTTTATGAGAATAAAGGGGAAAAACTCATGATTGTCTTAGCTAGCACAGAAAAATTATTAAGTTTACATTCATATGTAAAAAGGGTTTGTAAAATACCCATAGCTAACAAAATAATCAATGAGATACTTAAAATTTTCTCTAAGACTAGAAAGAAGACAAGGATGTCCATTCTTACCACTTTTTTACTTAACATTGTCCTGAATGTTGAAACCAATGCAACAAGACAAGAAAAATAAATAAAAGGCATACAAATTGGAAAGGGAAAAGAAAAGCTGTCTTTATTTTCTGTCTTTATGAAATAAGTAAATGTAGCAAAAATCAATAGTATTTCTACAGACTATTATCGAGCAACTAGAAATAAAGCACAAAATGAAATTTTACTTATATCACATAAATATGCAAAATATTAAGAATAAATTATGTAAAAACTGTACTCTAAAACTACAAAGATTACTATGCAAGCTATAAAATTATAGTTTTATAAAATGCAACAAGGGTACCTGCATAATGGACATCTGTATACCTAACCCTGAATTGTACCCCACATATTTAAAATTTAAAAATTATTTTTCAATGTACAAAAATAATGTAATCCATCCTAAACATTTATAGTTCTATGTAATTTAATATAATAATATTTAATATAAAGAAAATAAATATTTTAAGTAGTAGACAAAGATTGTCAGGCTGGATTAAAAAGAAAAGCATATTCTGCTAATAAAAGCAAGATTGAAAATACAGAAGTGTCAAAAGATGTGCTATGCAAACACTAACCAAAAAGAAAGCTGGTACAGCCACTCTAATATCAAAACAGATATTACTGCAGAAAGTACAACTGAAAATGTTGAAGAGTACATTCAAGAGAAATACAAGTATGTCACAATCTTAAATCTGTATGCACCTAGTAACATAGGTTCAAAACGTATAAAGTAAAAACAGGTGGAATTAAGAGAAAATAATGTAAAATAGATAAATGTATAATAATGTGAGGTGCCTTTAACACATCCTTCATAATAACTGATAAAGCAATAAAAGCAAATGTCAGTAATGACAGAGATCAGAATAATACTGTTAACTTTGAGCTAATTGACAAATAGGGAACATTATACCCAATAATGATTTATTATTTTCACATCCACATGAAACATTTACCAAGTTGGGTCAGAGTTTGGAGTATTTTCTCTGAGCACAAAAGAATTAACATGAAAATTAATATCCGAAGATACCCAACTGCCTAGAAATTAAACAATATACTCTAATCCCTGGATCAAAAAAGAAATCAAGGAGAAAATTTTATATTATTTTAATTAATAATAACAACACTATTGCATATCAAAACTTATGAGATGCAGGCAAAGGAGAGCATAGAGGAACCTCCATATCCTCAAAAATGCATATATTATAAAAAAAAAGAAAGACAAAAATAAATGATATTTATATTCCATTTCAAAAAGCTAGAAAAAGGCTAAGTCAAATACAAGGACAGCCAAGGAAAGAAAATAACAAAGATAAGAGCAGAAATAAAATGTTCAAAGGAAAAAAGTAACAATATCAGAATATGGTTTTACACCTGTTAGTAAAGGTGATAAGTCCTAGGCAAGAGTAATTAAGAACAAAAGAGAGACAAATGCCTGTCAATACCAGGAATAATAAAAGAGACATCACTTCAGATCCTACAGATGTCTAAAAAATAAGAAAATGTGAACAATTTAAACCAACAAATTTTGCAATTTGAATTGTAATGGACAAATTCCTCAAAAAATACACTTTTGCAATGCTAAAAAAAGAAGTTTAAAAATCTGAACAGTTTGAAATCTATTAAAAATTTAAGCATATTACTTAAAACTTCTTATAAGGAAATCTAGATGAATTTGCAGTTAATACTTCTTATGTTTAAGAAAGCGATAACACTGATCTTCCATAAACTGTTCCAGAAAATATTTTTAAAACACTTCCCAATATTGTTCACGAGTCCAAAAGAACTCTGATATTAAAACCAGAAAAATACAAAAAAAAATTATTTAAGTCTTTCTCATGAATCTATAGGCAAAAATCTCAAACATAATTTTACAAGTCAAATCAATGATAGACAAAAATTATAATACAACATAACCAATTGATATTTATTCCAGAAATACAATGGTGAAAATAAATTTCATGTAATTTTCCAATTCAATACAAAAGAGAGAACAATTATATGATAATCTCAGTAGATGTAGACTATCATCTGACAAAATTCAATGTACAGTCATGATAAAAGCCTTTAATAAAAATAGATAGTCTTTAATTTGGTAAAAAAAATAAAATAAATAGCAAATAGTGTTCTTAGTGGTGAATATTGGAAGCTTTTCCTACTAAAGAAGAAACTAGATAGGAATGCCTGCTGTCACATTATTCACAATAGCAAAAACATGGAACCCACCATGCTGCCCATCAAAAAAAGGACTGGATGAAAAAAATGTAGTACATATACACAATGGAATATTATGCAGCCATAAAGGACAAGATTATGAACTTTGCAGCAACTTGCATGGACTTAGAGTCTAAATACTGAGTGATCTATCACAGAAACAAAGAACCGAGTATCACATGCTCTCACTCATAAGATAAGCGGACCTTGAACAACTATTGTAATACTATAAGAAAGGGATTGTCAGTAGTGGGAAACTGCCAGGGGAGGGCAGGGGCAGGATTGTCAGTAGTGGGAAACTGGCAGGAGAGGGGGGCACACCTCACCAACAAGGGTACCTGCATAATGAATATTTGTATAC
>CAUYQG010114530.1:0-10757 GCA_963574415.1 Tarsius wallacei | reverse complement strand
ATGACCTCAGGCAAATTGCTCAGACTCTCCGATCTTCTGTTTCCTTTTTTTTTCAATCTTTATTATAAAGATGTGGGGTACATTTCAGTGTTAGGTATATAAACATTGATCATGCAGGTACCCTTGTTGATGAGGTATGCCCCTCCCTCCCCATTGGAGTCAGTCATACTCAGTGATTTATCACAGAAATAAAGAACAGAGATCCATACATTCTCACTCATAAACGGACCTTGAACAATTATAATGCTATAAGAAAGCAATTGGCAGTAGTGGGAAACTGTCGGTAGTGGGGGGGGTGGGATTGGCAGTAAACACTTTCATGAGCCCTAAGAACAAACTCTCCCAATTACATCAGCTGCTGCTGAAGCCAGGGCTGAAGGCTGAGTGAAGTGTTTGTTCCTCATCCACCTACACACAGATTCTGCCTCTTAAAGTAATCCAGCCCTCCACAGGAGCAAGGCTGCAGCTATTGGCCCTATCTGAGCATTCTTCTGGGACCCAGAATCACCTCACCTCAACCTACCACAGCCAGCACCTGCAGGCATTACAGTGAACCTGAGAACAGCCTATTTTGCCCCCTCAGTGTCCAACCATATTGCCCAGAAGTCTGGGGACTGTTCAACCCAGTCCACTGTTGTTGGCACCTAAGTATTCTGCTCAGAAGTCTGAGGTTGGATCTACTGTCTCTACCACCACAGTGGGCACTCACCCACAGGCACCATCTGTGGGTCTGGGGACTGGCCCATCCAGCCTGACACAGCCACTGCCAACACCAGCATGGATCACTTGGGACCCAGAGATTAGTCCCACCACTGCTACTGCCATAGACTCCTCCACACACACTGCTCAAGGGCTAGAAAACACTCCAATCTGTTCAGCCCACTGATGCCTCTACCAATACCTGAGCAAGCCACATGGAGGCCCAAGGGGAGGCATGCTTGGATTACCACTGCCACCACTTGGGCCTCTGGACTGGCTCACCGGGCATTCCCATACCTGGCAAAACTTCATACAGCCTTTATTAACAATGTACCCTAAGCCACTGTGAAAATCACATACAGCATTGATGCTATTTACAGATAAAGAAATCATACAAAGACTATACTACTGCCCATATCCAGAATCAAAGTCAAAGTGCCCCACCCAACTAACACCATAAATGCATCTTCAGTAAAAAGTCCTCCCCTACAAAAGCTAATTCAAACAATTAAAAGAAGGAACTGTTATACTAAATGTACAGATATTAAAGTAAGGACACAAGAAACATTCAAAAGAAAATATGATATCTCTAAAGGACACAGTAATTCTTCAGCAACAGATTCAACCAAAAAGAAATTTATAAAATTCCAGATAAAAAATTTAAAATAATGATATTAAAGCAGCTCAGTGAGATACAAGAGAATACAGCAGAACATTGCAAATAAATCAGAAAAACAATTAAGTAGCTTGGTGTGGTGTTTTGTGGCTGTAGTCCCAGCTACTCAGGAGGCTGAGGTGGGAGGATCATCTGAGCCCAGGAGGTCAAGGCTGCAGTGAGCTGTCATTAGATATCAAAAAAGAGAACCAAACAGAAATACTTAAACCAAAGAACCTTTTGAATGAAACACAAAGTATACTAGAAATCTTCAATAATACACTAGATTAAGTAGAAGAAAGCACCTCAGAACTTGAAGACAGTTTTTAAAAAAAAATGATCTAGGCTGATAAAAATAAAGAAAAAAGAATAAAAAAGAATGAATAAAACCGATGCGAAACATGGAGCACTGTGAAGAGAACAAATATTCAAATTTTCAGTGTCCCAAAGAACAAAGAGAAAACAAAAGTGTTAGAAAACCTATTTAATGAAATAATAGCTGAAAACATTTCAAGTCTAGCAAGAGATTTAGATATCCAGATACAAGAAATCCAGAGACTCCCCCAAGCAGATATAATGTAGAAAGTTCTTCTCCATGGCACATTGAAATCAAACTGCTGAAAGTCAAAGACAAAGAGAAAATAGACACAAACATCTTCAAGGAAACTAGCAAACCAAATCCAATGTCACATCGAAAACATAATACACATAATAGATCAAATGGGATTTAAACCATAGGTGCAAGGATGGTTCAACACATTCAAATCAATAAATGTGATACATTGCATCAACAGAATAAAGGACAAAAATCATATGTTCATCTTAATATATGCAGAAGAAACCATTCAATAAAATGCAACATGCCTTCATCATAAAAATTCTCAACAAATTAGGCAACAAAGGAACATACCTCAACATAATAAAGGCCATATACGACTAATCCATAACTAACAAACTGGATGGGGAATGAAAGTTTGTCTTCTAAGAACTGAAACTAGACAAGGTGATGTCCACTTTAACCATTTCTATTCAGCATAGTACTTCAAGTCATAGCCAGAGAAATTAGGTGGAAGAAAGAAATAAAGGGCATCCAGATTGGAAGAGAAGGTCAAATTGTCTCTCTCTGCAGATAACATGATCTTAAAATCAGTGATGTTGCAGGTTACAAAATTAACTTACAAAAATAAGTAGCGTTTCTTTTTCTTTTTTTTTTTTGAGTTGGAGTCTCACCCTGTCACCCAGACTGTAGTGCAGTGGCCGCTCCCGGCCACCGCAGCCTCGACCTGCTGGACTCCGGTGATCCTTCCGCCTCAGCCTTCCAAGTAGCTGGAACTACAGGTGCGCGCTACCACGCCCGGCTAATTTTTTGATTTATTGTAGAGATGAGGTCTCGCTTGCCCAGGCGGGTCTCGAACCCACAGGCTCAGGCAATCCACTCACCTCAGCCTCCCAAAGACACGGGATTACAGGCTGAGCCACCGAACCTGGCTTATTAAGTAGTGTTTCTATACACCAATAATAAACTGGCCAAGAAACATATCAAGAAGAAATTTCCGTTTACAATAGCTGCAAAAATTAAAATACCTATGAATAAATTTAGCCAAGAAGGTTAAAATCCCTACAAAAAATTACAAATGTTAATCAGAGAAATTCCAAAGAAAATAAACAAATTAAAAGACATATATGCTCATGGATAAGAACAATTAATACCATTTAAATGACCATACTTCCCAGTATAATCTACAGATGCAGTAGAATTCCTTTAAAAGTACCAACTCACAGAAATTGAAAAAAAATCCTAGAATTCACATGGATCCAAAAAAGAGGCCTAATAGCCAAAAAAAATCCTAAGGGGGAAAAAAAGCTGAAGGCATTACACTACCTGCCTTCAAAATATATTGCAAGTTATAGTAACAAAAATAGCATGGCATTGGTATAAAAACAGACTCATAGACCAATGAAACAGAACAGAGACCCCAGAAATAAATCAACTATTTACAGTCAAATGGTTTTCAAGAAAGGTACTAAGAAAATACCTTGGGTAGGATGCCCTCTTTAATAGATGGGGCTAGAAAAATAAAATAGCTATTGGCAGAAGAATAACACTGTACCCTTATCTCTCACTATATGCAAAATCAACTCCAGATTAATTAAAAGCTTAAATGTAAGACCTAAAACTATAAAACCACTAGAAGAAAACATAGAGGAAACACTTAAGGACACTGGTCTAGGGAAGTATTTTATGGTTAAAACCTCAAAGGTAACAAAAACAAAAATAGACAAATGGGACTATATTAAATTAAAAACTTCTGCACAGCAAAGAAAACAGTCAACAGAATGAAAAGACATTTTGCTGAATGGAAGAAAATATTTGCAAACTATTCATCTAACAAGCGACTAATATCCAGAATATACAAGGAACTCAAACAACTCAACAGTAAAAACAAACAAATAATCCCATTAAAAAGCAGCCGAAGGGCAAGAATAGACATTTCTCAAGAGAAGGCATGCAAGTAGACATTATATATATATATATATTTTTAAGATGTTCAGCATCACTAATCATCAGGAAACTGCAAATCAAAATCAAAATTAGATATCATCTTATCCCAGTTAGAATAGCCATTATTTAAAAATGAGATATCGTCTTATGCTAGTTAGAGTGGCCATTATTTAAAAAGGCAAAAAATAAGAGATGTTGACAACATAGAGAAAACATTTTTATACACTGTTGATGGAAATGGAAATGATTACAGCCACTATGGGGAAAAAAGTATGAAGATTTCTCAAAACACTAATAGAACTATCATAGAATCAAGCAATCCTATTATTGGGTATTTATCTAAAGGAAAATAAATGTCTATCAAATATATATCCATACTCCCATATTTATTGCTGTATTATTCACAATAGCAAAGATAAAGAATCAACCTGTGTCCCTCACCAAACGAATGAATAAAGAAAATGTGTTGTATATACACGATGAAATACCATTCAGTCATAAAAACGGTATGAAGTCCTGTTGTCTGCAGTGATATGGATGTAACTGGAGGTTATTATATTAAGTGAAATAAACCAGGAACAGAAAGACAAATATTGCATTTTTTTACTCATATGTGGGAGATAAAAAATTTGATCTCATGGAGGTGGAGAATAGAATGATAGATGCCAGAAGTTGGAAAGAGTGTGTGAATGAAGGGGGGGAGTGAATAGAGGTTAAAGGGTCCAAACATACAGTTAAATAGAAGAAATAAGTTATAATATTTAAAAACAGAGTATAATAATGACTTTTAGCGATGTATTATGTATTTCAAAATAGCCAGAATAGAGTACTTAAAATATTTCCAACACATTGAAATAATAAATATTCAAGGTGATGAGCATCCAAAACCTGACTTGATCATTACACAGTCTACACATGTAGCAAAATATTACATGTGCCCAATAAATATGTATACATATTTGTATCAATACAAAAATGAGCAAAAGAAGTATGACCCCTCGAAATATGACCAAAATAGTATACAGAGACTGTACCAGGGATATAAGAAAATCAGGTTCTGATGTTTTTGAGTAGATACCATTTTATGCAGTTTTTTTGCTTGTTTTGAGAACATGTCAGTATGTGTATGTATGCAGAGAGAGGAGAGAGACAAAGACACACACACACACACACACAAACACACAGTGTGTGTGGAACTTTTGGAAACCAGTTTAGATCAAGAAAATTACAAGTTTCTGAGGGAGAAATACTGCAGGGCTGTAAAAGGTAAGGGTAGTACTTTAGTCTATTAGATTTTAGAGGTGTCTGATGGTTTAATAATTTTATTTCAATATTCTATGTATCCATTTCATTTTTGCAAAGGACAGGTGACTTTCTGAGTAAGGGAGAAAGACTGGATTAAATCACAAATAAGTTTCCCAGTAAAATATTTTTCTCTATTACTCTAGGATAAGTTGGAACTCTCTTACTAGAGAGTATAAAATATTATTGTTTTTAAATGATTCAGCGTGCTAAGGTTTTTTTTTAAAAAAAAAAACCCAAGGGATTAATTTAACCTATCTAAAAAAAATTACTATGACTAGTCCATATCTACAACCCATAGAAAAAAGGCAATTTTATATAATCTATATAGAAATGCTGAAATAATTCCTTACATTGTAATTCCAGTTAGTGTCCTACCTTTAAAGTTTCCTTGTGAATTTATCTTTCTATTCTATAAAATGTCATTTTAATAATTGCAGTGTTTAGCATGAAAGTCTGCTAAATTATTTCCTGTTTTTTTTTTTTTTCAGTGGAGACCTCTACTTTTATGATGTTTATGATTACAGGTTTTTTGGTAGCATCTAGACATCAAAAAATTCTTAAATGTCTTGGCAATTTTTATCAGGGTGCCTCAAGAAATTAAGAACATTCTTTGTTTCATAGCAATCTGAACTCTTCAACTACTTCTAAAGCTTAGAAACTACAAGTGGTTATACTTGTCTAATTTTAATTGTTAATGTTTAACAATTTAGCATGCTCCAGATAATGTTATAAATTCAACCATTTGAATTGATTTGCCATCTGGTAAGTGATTGCCTCTACAAGGAGACCTGAGGTATTATAGAATAAGCCTGATATTTTCTTTTTTATTTTTTCTTCTTCATTTTAAGATAAAATTCATAAACAAACAATATTGCTAGAATTTTGTATGGAAATGTTCAACACATAAGAGTAGACACATACAATTATTTTTTAGACAGAGCATTACTCTGTCACACAGGTTAGAGCACAGTGGTGTGATCATGGCTCACCGAAGCCTCGAACTCCTGGGCTCAGGCGATCCTCCCACCTCAGCCTTCCAAATAGTTGGGATCCCAGGTGTGTGCCACCATGCCTGGTCATATTCACATTTTAAGAACATAATCACAATCATAGATTTCCATGTTGTTGAGTTAATATAACTAGAACATAATGCAATCTTTTATGTGTTGTACAAGAACAGTTATACTAACTTGGGAAAAACCCATCTAGTGTTCTGTGGATTCTTCTCTAGTCATCTGCCTATGTCTTAGAAGTCTGTTGCATACAGGGTTTCTCAGAATATAACTTCCTATGTGCTTATATTTTGAATCATATGTGATGTAGTTTTATTAATGTCTGGATGAGCTATAATTCGTCAAGGTATAGGAGAATTTTCAAGAACTTTTACAATTAGTTCTTCTTTGTACATCTTATTCATTATTCCTTTGGCAGAATAGGTCTCTACTCATTCAATTTTGTGGAAGTTGTGCTTCAGAAAACTCTGTTCTTCTGCTAATGGTCCCCAAATTACAGTTACAATTTGTGCCCTCCAGAAGGATTGTTAGAAATTTTCACCACTTGAGTGAGTTTTTTTTAGAATTCCAAGGGATCTGATTATCTTAATCATATTTTAAAATTTTCTGTATTTATGATGTTTTGACATCTTTGGGTGACTTTGTTGGCTAAGGAGAGACTTTTCCTAGGGCTAACAAATGTTAGAGTTAATAACTCCTCAGTGATGTCATTTACAGGCCAACTAATCCAAGTCCTTACCCCAGACACCTCTGACTCTCACACACCAAGCCCAATATGTCCCCTGCCCTAAATCAACCCAGAGCCAAGTCTCACTCAACTAAAGATAGCTCCTATGCCCCAAAGACTGGCTGGGTCAAATTATTCAACCCAGCCAGTCCTAAACCCTGCTCCACCTTCATCTTGCCTTTCCAACAAAACCCTCAGCACTGGCTGTGGCCTAGAACTCCTCACTCCTTTCTGCCTCAGGACTAACAGTGGAGTTCCCCCAATGGTCCTACATGGCATGATGAGTCTCTCTTTTCCAAGAAAATTATAACATTAACTTTTTTTTCAATGATACTGACCTTTGCATCATTACACAGTTACCATTGTAAGTTAAGACCTAGGCACATATCACTGAATACTTGAAATCAACATTGATTGAGATAGATGGTAGATTCACAGGAACCCACGCCAATGAGAAAGATTTTTTCTTTTTTTTTTTTTACATTTTGGTTTATATGAGGTTTTAACAAGGAATTTTGGAAAAAAGAATCATGGAGCATGGGGGTGTTGAGGTCCCTTTGGTATAGAAGATTCAAAAAGATTTTGGAAAGTTGTCCTCTGTTTCATAGACAATATGAGACACTCATCCTTTGGGTTGCCCTTGTGATTTTAATATATACAAGTGTTCTGATGCATAGGCTGCTCATCCTTAAAGGACAGAGCTCCTGTTTATCTTGTTTTTATTCTAAAATCCAGATTATTTTATTATTATTTTTTGAATCGGGGTCTCATTCTGTAACCCAGGCTAGAGTGCATTGGCTTGATCATGGCTCATCACAGCTTCAACCTCCTGGACTCAGGTGAGCCTTCTGCCTCAGCTGCCTGAATAGCTGGGACTACAGGTGCACACCACCATGCCTGGCTGATTTTATCTATCTATCTGTCTATCTATCTATCTGTCTATCTCTCTATCTATCTATCTACCTATCTATCTATCTATCTATCTATCTATCTATCTATCTATCTATCTATCTATCTATCTATCTATCTATTGTAGAGAGGAGGTCTTGCTATGTTGCCCAGGCTGTTTTTAAACTACTGGCTTCAAGCAATCTTGCCATCTCAGCCTCCCAAAGTGCTGGGATTACAGGTGTAAGCCACTGTACCTGGTTCCCAATTTTTTTTAAATCTAGACATTGATACACTTACTTTTCTTAGTTTACTTACTTTCAGGGGCTTCTTCCCCTTTTTTATTTTGGTAAAGAATACATGACATAAATTTTATTATTTTAATCTTTTGACATTAAACCCAGTGACATTAACCACCACACTACCCACCTCCAGAAATTTTTCATCATCCCGCACTGAAACTCTATGCCCATTAGTAACTTTCTATTCCTTCCTGTTGTACTGGTAACTGCTATTCTGTCTCTATACATTTGACTTCTGTAGTCTCCTATGTAAATTGAATCATATTACTAATAGTTTTGTATCTAGCTTATTTCACTTAGCATTATGTTTGCAAGGTCATCCATGTTGTAGCATGTATGAGAATTTCACCCCTTAAAAGGCTGATTAATATTCCATTATATATATAATGCATATATATATATGCAGACACACACACACACACACACACACACACACGCTGATCCATCCATTTGCCAATGGATATTTGGATAGTTTCTCCTTTTTAGCTATTGTGTATTATGCTGCTATCAACTTTCATGTACAATTATTTACTAGAATCTCTGCTTTTAATTCTTTGGGTACATCACTAAGAGCAGAATTGATGACGCATATAGTAATTCTATGTTTAGCATTTTGAGGAACTGCCTCACCAGCTCCCACAGAAACTGCACATTTTGCATCCCCACCAGCGATGTACAGAAGTTCTAATTTTCCACATTCTGGCCAACACTTTTCATTTCCTGTTTTTCGATAACGCTTTCTAATGAGTATGAAGTGGCATGGCATTGGAGTTTAGGTCTATATTTCCCTAATGATTAGTGATGCTGTGCATCTTTTCATGTGCTTATTGGTCTTCTGTATATCTTCTTTGGAGAAGTGTTTATTTAAATCCTTTGCCCATTGGTCAATTGGGTTGTCTTATTTTGTTGCTGAGTTTTAGAAGTCTTATATATTTTGATAGTTTTCCGTTATCAGATACATAATTTACAAAGACTTTCTAGGGCTTTTTGAAAATGCCCATCCACTTATTCATATTGTCTACATTGGCAATCTCCAGTTCCGTTTTAAGTCCTCTTTTTAATATTTGAAACCATTTTAAAGAGGACCAAGCCTCTCTTTACTTCAACTTTTTATGTACCTCTAGAACATCTTTTAAAATACTTCTGGAGTCTATTTTAAAAACACATTTACCTTTATTTTGATCATAATTTTGCATAGTTGTTTAAATTGAACTTAAGGGAAAGGTTTCATAAACGTCCTTTTTCTTTTAAAAGTACACTCAAAGTAATTTTCTGATTTATGCACAGCTAGATTATTAAATCTCCGGTATTTCCTACTGGGGTGCTTTGGCCATTTTCCCTTCTAGGAGCCTAAGAATGAAAGGAACTTGATGGTACTCCAGGACAGTAACTATCCAACAAAATTCGGAATTCTGTCACTGATTTTTGTATGTCCTTGTAACACATGCAGAAATATTTTTAAAGTTAGAGTAAATCTTTCAGTTGAAAATCTCTAGACTGGGATGTAAGTTCACCTTCTACGAGTATAGTTATAGAAAAAATGTTCAATGGAATTTTTTCCCATTCAAAGTAAAAACACAAGCAGAACCCTGAGGGAAATGTAACACCTTAAAAGATTAGGTAGAGAAGCAGATGTGATGAAAGGATGCGAGAAAGTGGTGAAGACAAATTCAGATATAGAGAGATGAGAGGGGTGTAGGTTTCAGAAGACTTGGGAGGCAGTCAACTTTTTTCCTTGGTTTTTCCTGTAGAGTCTTTAAAGGATCCCCATCTGGAGTACCTTTTTTTTATCTTAAATTATAGAATTTTGATATATTTTTCATATATCAAAATGTTTACATAATGGTCATTGCAATTTTAAGTCTTCTTTAATAAACTCTTACCAATTATCAAGATAATCCCATGGGTCATTTTAAGAGAACATATAGGAAGCAGGAGTTTTGTTTAAGGAGGTTGTGGCTTTGATGTGGACAAGTCCATAACAAACATGAATGAGGCTACATCAGGTCAAAAGTCTAAGCTAGTGAATACTGTATTGCTTCTGGAAAAATACAGGCTAGGAATAAGTGATTTATTATGCAACCTGACAAGCCAACTTTAGAATATGTATCTAGCAATATGATTTTATTTCATGGTTTGATAGGACAAGGAGTATCCTCACACAGATTTTGTTGGAGGTGTGGGGGGAAGAGAAAACACAAGCATTATTGACAAGTCATTGCTGCACAAATTGGCTGCCATTCCAGCAGAGCTCCAAACATTGATCCATGGGACCGGCTTTATTGGAAGCTTTTTTGGCTTCTGCCTCTATCTCTTCCTTATGCACTTCACAGACATAATATAGGATAAAGTGGAAGCACACGAGACAAGACTTTGAACATATAGATGAATAAAAAGTGAAAGTGAAGAAAGCAATCAGATTAATTGTAATAGTAAGATTAATAATGGGCATATTTACAAAATGGTGCAACACCCCCCAAGAAGATCAAATTCCTTTATAAAAAAGACATTTAAAAAAATAAATTGCCGGGCTCGGTGGCTCAGCCTGTAGTCCCGCACTTTGGGAGGCTGAGGTGAGTGGATTGCCTGAGCCCGCGGGTTCGAGACCCGCCTGGGCAACTTGGCGAGACCTCATCTCTACAATTAATCAAAAAAATTAGCCGGG
>CAUYQG010114529.1:0-15420 GCA_963574415.1 Tarsius wallacei | reverse complement strand
GCGATCCTTCCACCTCAGCCTTCTGAGTAGCTGGAATTACAGGCGCGTGCTACCACGCCTGGCTGATTTTTTAAATTTATTGTAGGGATGAGGTCTCGCCAAGTTGCCGAGGCGGGTCTCGAACCCTTGGGTTCAGGCAATCCACTCACCACAGCCTCCCAAAGGCGCAGGATTACAGGCTGAGCCACCGAGCCCGGATGGCTTATACTTTAAATGCACGAAGAATTGTTGATGTTGAGGAACTCCATGGTAAATTCTTTTATAAAGAGACCAATTAGCCCTTCATTTACCTTTTGCAAATTGGGTTGTTTTGTATATTAAGATTTCTTATGGTGATGTATAGCTACACTGGAAGCCAGTGTGCTCATTTATGGTTAAAAAAAAAAAAACCAAATTAGACAGAACTTAGAATAATGCCAAAAAATTAGCATAGTTCCTAGCCAAGGATGATATTCAAATTTGTGAACTTTAAATAGTCTAGACCAAGCTCTCACGTGCTCATAAAGGTTACTGGGGTTTGCAGCAGTCATGGAGTTTGATATCACATATCCTGTACTAATACCCCATTCAGCTCCACTAGCAGTGTGTGCAT
Source organism: Tarsius wallacei (assembly GCA_963574415.1). Taxonomy (NCBI): domain Eukaryota; kingdom Metazoa; phylum Chordata; class Mammalia; order Primates; family Tarsiidae; genus Tarsius; species Tarsius wallacei. Next base: position 14,828 of record CAUYQG010114529.1, on the reverse strand, counting down.
CAGTAGCCATTTGGATGAAGGTGTGAAAGCAATCAAATTACACTTGGAGCAAACTTTTCCTATCCTTATTCTGCCCCTAAACCCTACTCTTTACTTTTTAATCTCTACTTTTATTTTTAGTTTTTGAGTCAGAGTCGCACTCAGTTACCCAGGCTAGAGGGCAGTGGCTCGCTCATGGCCACTGCAGCCTCAACCTGCTGGGCTCAGGCAATCTTTCAGCCTCAGCCTCCAAGTAACTGGAACTACAGGCACATGCCACCATGCTTGGCTAATTTTTTGATTTATTGTAGAGATGAGGTCTCGCCAAGTTGCCCAGGCTGGTCTTGAACCCAGGGGCTCAGGCAATCCTCTCACCTCGGCCTCCCAAAATGCTGGGATTATAAGCAGGAGTCATTGTACCCAGCCTAATTTTTATTTTTTAATATCTAGGTTTTACCCCAGACTTTACTTTTTATTTTTTAATATCTAGCTTTTGAGTTTTTCATGTATATATATTACTTGATAATCACGTTTTTTTTAAAAAGTCACTTAGAACTTTAGCCTTTGAGGGACTATGAGGCTTATTGCCTCATCTATCACAAATACAAATCTTTTAAGTAATTAAAATTATTTTAGGTATACTACTGAATGTATGTAACTTCTCCTTGTTTTAGGATTTTTCCAATAAGTCTGTAGCTGAAAAGAGGGGACTGAATTATGACTTAGCTATTTCCATTGCTCCCATAACATACACTTTGTCAAATAAGGTAGCCTCGTCAAGAAGCCTTCTAAAAATAGGAGTGTCCAATTTCCCTTTTTTAAAAATGTCAAATAAAATAATTATAGTACTTATTGCTAAACAGCAATTTACCCTGATGAGCGAAAATTTATGAGAGATCAGAGAATTTGTGATTCAGGCCCTTTCTGATATAAGTTGAGTCTCAGGAAACAAGCAGAACCTAACTAAGACTAACTGATGACTTTTTTGGAAATAATCTAATACGTTAGCTCTGACTTCTGGTTTGACATTGTCAGACCTCCAGGTGAGGTTTAATGCTTCTCTTATTTTTTCCCCATCTGGAATGCTTTCTCCATTCTCCATTCAACTTGGCTCCATGTCGCTCCACTTCATTGGGGGAGCATGGGATCAAGAGATGGTGTGGAAATATCAGTCTCAGTCATGGGTTGGTGTTTCAGTTAGAATTTGTTTTCAATTGCAAGTAATAGAAAATCATATTAAACAGTGGAACAAATAAATTAGGTCATATTTTTTATTCTATATAATGTTCTATGTTGAGTGTCTTAAGGAGATCTATATAACTTTCTTGCCCATTCCTTCATTATCTGAAGATGTCTGCTTAACTTCAGCCAAGACATCTAAGTTTTAGGCAGCAGGAAAAAGAGAGGGAGAAAGAGAGAATGGGATGGGGCAGAGCCTATATCAGTAAAGCAAAAGTGTCCTTAGAAATTTGTATCAAAATTTTGGTTGTATCTTAACTGGTAAAGATTCTGTCATCTGGCCATTCCAAGCTGTAACTACAAGAAAGTCTGGGGAAGTGAGTTTTTAGTTTTTTAACTTTTTCAGTAAAAAAAAGCCAGGGACAGAAGTGTTACAATGTATGTGAAGTGAGTGTCATTCAATGTCTGTCATCCTTGGTCAACAAGCAGACGATAATAACAACACTAAAAATATTAGCAGTTTGAAAAATTTTAAATAAAAAAAAATTAGTTGTAACAATGTTCCTCAAACTGTCAAATTAAAGTGTATTGTCAAAATGGCTCATGGTCCTGTGCATAGCTCCATCACTTTCCTTGCCATTGGCTGTTTAAATTATCCACTTACTCTTTTTGATTCTACTACCAGTCTGAGCTCTTTGAGGACAAAGACTTTATCTTAATCATCTTTGATAGTCTCAAATATTGATGTACACAATAATTAACAGTGATGTTTGAATAATTTAAAAAAAGTAAATTTCACAACCACTTGCTTTAGAAATGGTGACTTAGTAGATGTGAGGTAGGGCCTAGGAATATGCATTTATGACAAGAACTCCAGGTGATTCTGACACAAGTAGTGTGGGCCACGCTGAGAAACATTGCCCTGGGACCTCACACAGCACCAGAAATATAGAAGTGGGGCAAAAATTATGGGTGGAACTTAATGACTTAATGAAGGAATTAGAAAACAGAGGCTAAGGAATCCAAAGGAGGAGTAAAGAAATCCAAGAAAGGAGGACACTAAAGGTATTCTATCTTAACAAAGTGCATTTATTATGTGTTTATATTTATAGACCACTGATAAGTACATTTCAACTATTAGCTCAGTGCAAATGCCTTTCTTCCTACTACAAGATACAAGATACAAGAAAGAGAATTGTGAAACCTATGACCTTTTTTCTCTCTTCACTTACAATTTCAGCAAAAAAGAAAAACCAAGTAGGTCTCAGCTCATATGATTCTTGGAAGGCCAAGATATGTTCCCAAAGATGTGGTGGGAGAAAACTTCGTTGTTACAGACTAGATTTTTTAATTCCTTGTGAGCACTGAAAATTGAGGGCCTAAATAGAGAAAATGGATCTCCAAAACATTCGTCATCATTGTGCCTGTGGCCTACCATATATGCAGATCCATACTTTGGGTTAAATTGACTGGCCATAGAAATCAGTTAAATAAAAGGACAATTATTTCCCTGAATCAAATGATCATATCTGCCAAAATAGTTACATTAGAGCATACATATCATCCACACCTATTAAAAATAAGACTAACAACTATTTTTTCTTCTTTCCCAAAGAAAACTAATATAAAATCCTAGCATAGATACACATTCTTCAAGACTCCAAAGAGACAGGCATAGAGGTAGAGTGAAGAGAGAACATGGGTTGGGGTGGGAGGCTTATAACAGGGGGTAACCTTTTTACTCATCCTGGGCCTTGAATGAGTAATTTCTATCTTAGAAATGCGTGCAACCCAGGAGTGTTTAACTAGAAATCTGTTTCTTTACCCACAGGACAGAACTTCATTATGGGGGAAAGATAAAACATTTCTTATCCTGACACAAGGACATGACATGCTGTTTCTAGACCTGTCACAGAAAGACAGAATTAACTACAGTTAAAGAACATTTGCTTTTTACTCTGAGTTTCAGTGTTTGTTATCTGAACTGACGGCTCCTGCTCTTAAAGAAAAGTTGACAACCTGTGTCTCACTTTCTATTTAGGTTGGTTTGGAAATTTTCAAGACTTTTTTCTTCTCTTCCCCTGTGCCACTCTCACTGCCATTCTCAACTTCACTTTTTCTCTTGTTTTAGATAGATTCTTCAGTCACCATTACACACACACACAAAAGCCTCCTTGATGGAGATTTCCCTTCTATTTACAGGTACTTAGGGTGGACCCCCATTGACAGCATGAGATGCAAAATTCCTTTTTTGTTTCAAACTTTTCTGCTGCAGGTAACCCCTGAGGAGTTCATGAACTACTACGCAGGTGTGAGTGCGTCAATTGACACCGACGTGTACTTCATCATCATGATGAGAACTGCCTGGAAACTCTAAGTGTGTGACTTGGGGACCCCTGGGGAAAGCCATGTAGCTCCAAATGATTAAATCTCAGCTCAAAAAACAGGATCATATTTGATTTCATGTTCATCCTTGTATTTTTTCCGTGTCAACACACTGCATTTTTTCTAGGGCTTGAAACCAGGCAGAAATAAAGATGTTAAGTAGTCAACTGTGGGTTTGTCTTCTCTGAGGCTGTTTCCTCCTTTGCTCTAAAACAGGAGTTAAACTAGGAGATCTGTAAAACTCCTAGTGCTATGGCTGATGCACACAGGTGTCTAATCAACTTTGTGTTTTTCCCTTGGCCATTAATGAAAGTCTGATTATTTAAATTATGACCCCCACCATGCATTCATACTCACCTCCTTTTAGATGATCTATTTCTAGGTTCATCTATTTTTATGACTGACTGTAAGTCTTTAAATGTCGTAGTTCTCATTTGGGGACCAGAAAGAGACCACATGTTAGCCTTGATTTCTTCAACTGAATCTTGAATTTCAGTGCTTGGGTTTTAGGGAAGCCTCAATTTGGCTAATAGATTTTAAAAGTCTCTTTTTTGCAGTAATTTTAAGAACTGTTGCGAGAGAGGAGGCCATTCCTTTAAGCAGTAGATCCATGACCGTTCAAAGTGCTAAACTTTTAGGATGGGGTATGCGCTCAGATTTTACATGGAATATCTTGCCCTTTTTTTCCAGCCAATCATGTCGATGTTCTCACCAGCACAAGGAGGTTGGGTGTGACATGGATGAGGATCACAGGCATATTCTTAAGCAGATTTTCCATCTTGACACTTCATGGCTCAAAGCACTAAGCTTTGGCTGCATATTGTTGATGTATGGGAATCTCCCCATGAAAGGCTACTAGAAGCAAAGATAGCTTCAGGGGCTGAAAAACAGTGAAACTACACTCTACAGTGTGTTCTGTATCTGGAGCCAGAGGTAAACATACAGATACTTGGCACGATGGCTCATGCCTGTAATCCTAGAACTTTGGGAGGCCAAGGTGGGAGGATTGCTTGAGCCCAGGAGTTCAAGACAAGCCTAGGTAACATAGTGAAATCTCTACTATGTGAGCTCCTGTCGTCTTAACTACTTGGGATGCTGAGGTGGAAGGACTGCTTGAGCTAAGGAGGCCAAGCCTACAGTGAACCATGAGTGTACCACTGCACTCCATCCTGGGTGACAGAATGAGACTCTAACTCAAAAAACAAACAAACAAAAGTGACTAGCCTTTGGCTATGGTGCTAGAGGCAATACCCACCAGCTATGTTGCTCAGGTGAAATCCCTTGTTGTGTTACCTCTGTTCCTGGCTGCACCCATCCTCCTATTTGGGGACATGGATTGGGTTAATGGGCTCCTTTAAGATCTTATGTATTAAAGTGGCTCCAGATTTAAGGTCTCAGAGCATTTGCCATATTTTGTATCAATTCACTTTTTTACATTTTGTTTCATAGACTTGGAGCTTGAGATCAGGATATGTACTGATTTAAAAATCGTGAAAACAAGTGCTACCAGATGAGAATATAACAGTCATTAAATAGGGCACCCTACTTTGTTTTCTTGTTGAGAAGCTTAACGCTCATTTGTCATGGTGACAGACTGGAAAAGGTACCTTTCTGTTAAGGATGGGTGCATCCTCATATCATAGGAAGTTTTTTTTTTTTTTAAAAACAACTTAATTACACAAGTCTGTTTTTTAATGTAATATATAGATTAGTGGGCCAAAGATGCTAAGAGTTATGAAAAAATATGTGGAAGTTATGTAGAAAGCCAAAAGAAATTATGAAGAAATGTATAGAAAAATATCCATGTTTTTTGCAGCCAGTACCTTGCAGATTGTGGCTAAGGAGAAGTCCCCTGTTTCCTGGGCCCAATGGGTTTCAAGCCTACTGCTCTAGATAGATAGATAGATAGATTCATGTCTTTGATTCTAGGTATGACTCATGCCTCTGCTTAACTGGAGCCATAGAGTGAGCATGTAATTCTGAGCACGGACTAAGTTGCAGTTATCAGCTTTGCCTTCCGCAGTGGTAATTTGCGTCCTGTCTAATAGGGGCACAGGGCACAGCTATCCGATTTCAGATAACCCATGCCTCGTAGTATACTTGGTCATGTTCAGTTGCCTCCTTTCTAACAGTTTGGGTTCTGGACCCACAAGTAAGACCCTCTCATCTTCTAGAAACAAAACCTCCTAATAACACAGTGATCAAAGATTGCTCTCTCCTATTCTCAATCTCATCTATGATTTCTAACACAGTCAAGAATCACTTATTATTTAGCTCTGCTCAGTCTAGTAGCAGTGGGAGGAACAGAGAAGAGTCATTTTAAACATTATTTTAATTTATGTATTTATTTGTTTAGAGATGGGGTCTGGCTATGTCGCCCAGGCTGGAGGGCAGTGGCTATTCACAGATGTGATCATAGTGCACTATAGCCTCAAAGTCTTGGGCTCAAGAGTTCTCCTGCCTCAGCCTCCTGAATAGATGGGACTATGGCACCTGGTAGAAGAGTCATTTAAAAAATTGTGAACATTTTTCTGGATATATTGTGTTTATTTAACTTACAGATTTTAAACCTTACTTTGTTTGCAATTTCATAAGGAATCTCTTAGGTCAGAATATAAACTACAACAAAAAGTCTCCACAAATTCGGGAGCCCTTCACCTGCTGGGGCTGGACCTACATAGGAAGTTGAACGAATAAGCCAAAGAAGAGAGGATGAAATTAGCTTTGTATTTGAAACAGAAACGACGTATGTAAACATTCTGAGAATCTGGATTTGTCAGAAAAAAACTGCCTGTACCAATACTGAATCTGAGTTTCTAACTCCCCCAAAGGCAAACCTATGCAAGAATAGCAGGAAACTCTGACTAAGCTGCTGCCAAGAGGTGGTGCAAGTTGCACCCGAATTCCATTCATGGTGCAAATGAGACACGCTGATGTGCAAACTGAATTGTAGACTGAGGTGGAATTCTTCTTGCCAGCCTGCAGGGCTGGCTTTCACAGTCATCTATACCTTGATAAGATCTTCCCAGGCCCAGGTAGCTCACTGTGGACCCAAGATCACACACTTGTTCTCTGGGCAGCAGGCATGGAGTCGCATTTCATACCCCAGTAGCAGCTTTTCTTTTTTCTTTTCTTTCCCTCCCTCCCCAGGTAGCAACTTTTCAAGGCAGAGCTGGGTGTCTCATTGTAGGCTGCAGATTGACTTGGTGCACACCATGTTTGAGGGTAGAAATACATACCATCAATGAATATTTATTGAGCCACCTGCTCTTTTCTAGGCCGTAGGGATAGAGCAGTGAACTAGGATAAACAAACAAAATCACTGGCTCTCAACCCAAACTGACAGCTCACAATTGTTGAGATCAAAGAGGGTAGAGGGAGGGAGGGGAAGCACAGGCCCCGAAATTCTTCTCCTGGAGTCTCATCCTGTGTCCAAATCCAGGAAAGTTGGAGAGCACTGTGTTAGGGGGGTATGTAGTAAATGTGATGACTATAAACATCTATCAAGACAATACAAAGAGGCAGATAATTGTCTTGGCCCTGCAATTCTCTTGTCAATGAGACTGTCTCACTGAGTCATGTAGGTACATTACAAGTAGGTGATAATGCACCAGTTTGGAGGTAGATAATTGTCTTGGCCTTTCAATTCTCTTGCCCAGTGTAGATTGTCTCACTGAGCCATGAGAATACAGTAGGTAAGGAGTCCATTCTCACTATCTGCAGATGCAGTCTGTTATGATGATGTTTAATCAAGTGGAGAGATTAGGTTAACCAAATGCATCCTTGGATGGGGTGTGGGTGTCCTTCCCTCTTGCTTCATGAAATTCTGTTAACACCCTCTGAGTAGTATGCCTCTTTGGACTTACGCAGTTCTCTTTTGAGTACAGAGTGAAGAATCTCACAACTTCCAATTTTCCAAATTGGTCAATAAGCATGCTTTCCTGGAAATTATTGGCTGTCCTTTTAAGTTAAGATGTTGGTGAATGAAGCAGAAAAGTTCAAAATCTTAGAAAAGCTTGTGTATGACTCAAAGGAAAAGCGAAAGTGACAAGGTCCTGATAGATTGTCATACAATGTTATTGATTTTCCTGTAATTGATCATTTTGAGAGCGATGGTTTTCAGCATGGGTTTACTCCTCCAAGTCACTTATATGAAAACTATATACTATCCATAGAAACAGAGAATTCTTTCATTCTAAACAAAACAAAACAAAACAAAAACCAAAAAACTAGTTAATTCCCCAAATTATTTGTTCTAAAACTGATGATGGGTGAAATCTGTTGAAAGAAACATAAACACATGATTAATGGGGGTTCTGAGAACACTGCTGTGTGAGAAGAACTCTTTTTGCCGTCTCAGTTGGTGCGGTGAGAGGTTGTGGTGAAACAGCTCTTCCTCTCTGAAAATAGCATGGTCTTCTTGTTTAATTCTCACACCTGCTTCGCCAGTTTTTTTCCCCCCTCAGCAAAATATAGTGGAAGATCGTCTTCAGGAGTGAGACCCACTGAAAATATGAGCAACCAGCCAGTAGCTGAGGTTTTGATATGGACCTTGCGAATACCAGAAAGGTATAGTGCAGCAGGGAAAGAAAATCTAAAACTGTAATGATCTTTTTTCTTTTGTATTAGACTCTTGTGATCCCTTATAATGGAATGTATCTATTGTTTCTCTGAAGTATTGTAAAAAAAGCCTTGTGGCCATTAAACATTGTTGATGCAATTTTAGTTTTGAAACTGGAAGTGTGACAAGCAGCTCAAACATTTCAAGGGTCTCACTCAGCTTTCCTTTACACTACCCATACAGCTAGCACTCACTTCCAATTTCATTCTGCTTCAGACCATGTAATAAATTTACCAGGGACCTTGTGACTCAACTCAAGCCTCTGAAATCTTAAGCAAGACCTGAATAGTAGTTTGTTATCCTGTCCCAAAGACTTGAGTAACTTTTTCTTTACTGACCTTAACACTTGACATTCAGAGACTGCTGTTGACTTGGGAACATCCTGATCTTAAGCTTGAAAGGTTTGAGTTGCTGGTCTCCTGGAAACGCTCAGGCCACACACAGAACTGATGACAATCAGCATTCTGAGAGAGCCTTAGAACAGAATGGGGACCTGGAATTGAGAGAAAATGACAGACATGGAGTGGCTTGCTTCTTCCTGGGTTATAGTGAGTCTTGGAGTGCTTCCCGCTGATGGGATAAAGTACTACACAAACGCAGGTTATTATCAAATGTTAGCCATTACCTTACTAAACCCGGATCACTCCTTTAGTTTCCAAGGGAACTGGGAAATAAAGTACCACTCCACAAGTTTCATACTTAGTCATGCCTAAAATCTCATTTAGCTTTATTACTCAAAACCCATTTATGCAAGATTACTATTGAAGCTGCTAAATGTGTATAGTAAATCACCATGAATTCGTGCTCTACTAATTGAGGTCATTTGGATAAAATTTGAGTGGAAAATTACTTTTATTTAATTCATACTAGAAAAAAAGAGATTGTCATTAAGCAAGTCAATAATTTAAAGATTATAAGGGCTATGCCTACCTATATTCATATATGTTTTACAAGTACTTGAAAAAATCTATTTGCATATATATTAGTCTGCTAGTCATAAAAAAACTCTTACATATCTTTTAAAATAGTCCCAGGTTAATTGTTATTAACAATATTTTATTTTTGTATAATGATAGCTTAAACTATTTTCTAGATAGTGAGGTGTTCCTATATGTAAATTCTATCTTAATAGTATTTTTAAATAGAAATTGCACAGAATTTGAAGGTCAAAATAATATCTGCTTTATAAAGAAGAATTTCTAAGATATTTATGTTATATTTTAAAATATTTTATTTAAAAATCTATAGATGCTTCTAGTGGTAAGCTATATATGCATTGAAAGCAAGAACTTGTCTTAATGGCAATAATTGGGATATCATTTCTCAGAACCTAAAATTTGGAAGTTTTTAAGCTACAGAGTTAGATATGGTTTAATTTATATGACTAACTTTGTCATTTTTTTACATTATCATATTGTTCTTTGTTATTAATGTGGCCCCAATTTAATATAATTTCTTCAATTTAATGCTCCAAACATTAGCAACTATTGTAATAAAAGATTATATTTAACATTTGTATTTCAGTTTCTGAAATACAAGCGTTTCTGAAAGATATTTATTCTTATTAGCTAACATGTCACATATCATCTTCTTTAAAAGTTTACTTCCCTGATGGTGCTTTTGGATCTTTTAAAGATGTTATTTGTGTGACATTTCAGTTACACATGATTACACTTTTTTCTTTGAAAATAATAAGGTCCTGTTCACATTGTACTCTCTCAGTCTTTTGAAAGAACAAAATATAATTATGCATAAACCATTATTTTGACAGCCAAGAATGAAAGTTTGAAAATTTGATGTTAATATTCCCTTTTCTGCAGGGATGAACTACTTCCATCTAGCAGGTCAAGCAAGTTTCCAGAATGCCCAGTCTCTGAGTGGTGCTTCTAGGACTATGAGGAATAGTATTACTCTGTGTGCTGGTATTAAGGAATGGGAGAGGTAAAAAGGGAGGAGAGAAATGAAATTTAGGAGCTAATTTCTGTTCTTTGCATTTTTACCCTGAACTTCGTTGTCCAGCACAGGAATCACAAATTCAGCTATGAAATACTAACACAAAACCTGGCCAAACTGAGAAGTTGGAAGGGTTGGCCTTGTAGTATATCTCACATTGAATGTCAGGCATCACATACTCCTGGGTGCCCAAGGATTCTGGGATGCTCCCCATTCTTTAGTTCTATTCTTACCTATATGTTGTGTCTAGATTCTCTTTCTATAAAGCATTTTTAATATATTTATCTATACTATCAATTTCTCTACCCTAAAAATATTAATAATAGCCACAAGTGTGATTAGATTATGTCCACTCTAGACCATAGAACCATCCTTGATGACAGAGAAATGCTCTATATCTGTGCTTTCCAGTATGGAAGCCACTAGTCACATAAGGTTAATGAGCAGTTGAAATGAGGCTACTGCAACTGAGGAACTAAATTTTTCATTATACTTAATTTTCATTAGTGCAAATTTAAATGGACACATGTGGCTAGTGGCTACTATATTGAATAGGACAGTAGAAAGAGGTATTAATGCAAAAAAATCATGGCTGTGGGGAGACTGTAGCATGCCTGTGGGCAGGGGAGTCTTTGGCTGCCATTCCATATATCCCATCTCAGAAAGCCACTTCAGAGGGAAAAGGCAGGCCAGGCTCTCCTTTGCCTGAATTGACACTGCTTGATTGCCAGTTGCAAATCACACTCAACAGAAAATATCTCAGGGAGAATGTAAAATGCTCTACTATGATTCACAAAGTTTGACACCATTTTTTCCTTCCTTTCCCTGTCCTTTTCCCCTACAGGTTTCAAAAGAAGACTTTTTGAACTATTATGCAGGTGTTAGCACTTCTATTGACAACGATGCCTATTTCATTTTGATGATGACAAAATCCTGGAGATTATAACTTTTGTCTATCAATTCTTTTGGAAATCAGGGACACTCAGAGAATAAAATGAGTTTGAAAGAAATCCAGGCTATGGATTTTGATAAGACATAAACAAAGTTTCTGAAAATTTGGGAATTTAAAAAGCAAAAATAGATCTTTGGTCTTCTTACTTTACTACATGAAATGTGTTTATTTCTATAAATGCCTGAGAACAAATTTTTATATAAGAAAGAAAGAAAGAAAGAAAGAAAAAATAAAGGAAGAAAGAAAACCATGAAATGATTTTGTTGGAAGTCCTAGCTAGAGCAATTAGATAAGAGAAGGAAATCAGGGTTATCCAAATAGGAAAATAGGAAGTTAAGTTATCACTCTTTGCTGACAATATGATCCTATACCACGAAAACCCAAGAGAATTTGTCAAAAACCTGGTTTCACCGATAAAGAACTTTGGCAAAGTCTCAGGGTACAAAATAAATGTGCAAAAGACAGTTGCAATCTTATACACCAACAATAAACAGGCAGAGAACCAAAAAAAAAAAAAAAATCACAATCCCATTCATAAGAGTCACACACACAAAAAAGAAAGAAAGAAAGAAAAAGAAAGAAAAAAGAAATATCTCAGCATCTTCCTAACCAGAGAAGTGAAAGACCTTTCCAATGAAAACTACAAAACACTGTTCAAAGAAATCCAAGAAGACCACTAACAAATGGAAAAATATTCCATGCTCATGGATAAGAAGAATTGACATGTTAAGATGTAAATCCTACCAAAGGCAATCTACAGATTCAATGCAATATCCATTAACTTATCAACATCATTCTTCTCAGATCTGGAAATGACAATACAGAAATTCATATGGAAACATAAAAGACCATGAATAACCAAAACAATCCTCAACAAAAGAAACAACGTGGGAGGAATCAAACTTCCAGACTTCAAACATTACTATAAGGTTACAATATTCAAAACAGCCTGGTATTGGTACAAGAACAGGCGTATGGACCAGTAGAACAGGATAGAAATTCCAGAAGCAAAACCTCGATTTCTCAACCAACACATCTTCAACAAAGCCTCCAGCAACAACTACTGGGGAGAGGAGAACCTGTTCAGTAAATGGTGCTGAGAAAACTGGCTGACCACATGCAGAAAATTGAAACGGGACTCCTACCTATCATCATATACAAAAATCAACCTAAATGGATCAAAGACCTAAACGTAAAACCTCAAACTATAAGAACTTTAGAAAATGCAGGAGACATCCTTATGGAAATTGGAACCAGCAACCAATTTCTGATCAAAATCCCAAGTGCCCATGCCATAAGAGATAAGATAAACAAGTGGGACCTCATCAAACTGAAAAGCTTGTGCAGAGCAAAAGAAACCATCAAAAGAATGGGGAGACAGCCCACAGAATGGGAAAAAATATCTGCCAACTGTATATCTGACAAAGGCCTAACATCTAGGATCTACAAGGAATTCAAATGTGCTGAAAGGAAAAAAACAAACAGCTCCATTAAAAAGTGGGCAAAAGACATGAATAGATACTTCTCAAAAGAAGATATGCAGGCAGCTAACAGACACATGAAAAAGTGCTCTGCCTCACCCATCATCAGAGAAATGCAAATCAAAACCACATTTAGATACCACCTAACCCCAGTATGAATGGTCATCATTAATAAAACAGACAACAACAGATGCTGGTGAGGATGTGAAGAGAAAGGAACACTTCTACACTGCCAGTAGGGATGTAAACTAGTTCAATCTCTTTGGAAAAGTGTGGCAATTTCTAAAACAACTAGATATTGACCTTTTATATGACCCAGCAATTTCCCTACTGGGAATATACCCAGAAGAACTTAAATTATTCCACTAAAAAGATACCTGCACACGCAGGTTTATTGCAGCACCATTCACAATAGCAAAAACATGGAACCAACCATGCTGTCCATCGAAATTGGACTGGATACAAAAAAATGTGGTACATATACACAATGCAATATTACTATAAAGAAGGTAAAAAATATGAACTTTGCAGCAACTTGGATGGATTTGGAGTCTATCATACTCAGTGATCTATCACAGAAAAAAAGAACTGAGTACCACATGTTCTCACTTATAAGTGGACCCTGAACATTTGCCACAATACTATAAGAAAGGGATTGGCAGTAGTGGGATACTGGTGGGTGTGTGTGTGGAGGGGGGGAGGCACAATATCAGTAAACGTACCTTATCTCAAACCAGGCAAAGTTGGGAGGAGGGGAGGCCCAAATTTTACCTGTTTGATGACGAATTGTATACCTAATCCTGAATTATACTCCACATCTTTAAAAGAAAAAAAAAAAAGAAGAATAAAAAAAGAAAAACATGAAATGAGATTGGAGGGTGGTTTCCAGGTAAAATAATGTACTTGTTATTCTAGGTGTGCTTCTGAGAGGTATAAATGTAGCGGTTTCCCCATGCCTTCACTTTACTGCCTTGAAACTGTAGCAGAAGATGATAATAAAAGGATGAGAAGAACATCTGACATCTGTGTAAAATGTCCTGAGTTCACTTATTTTAATGTTTATCTTGGTGACTATTCTACAAATAAAATTTGTTTTTCTGAAATGTATGATTCTTTTTCTGTTTTCAGATTTTAATACAGAGATTTAAACTCTGTAAAATCCCACACGTCATGAACAGAGAGGATATAATTGCCTCTGCTGAGGAAAGGAAGGTGAGCTCAGCTGGCTCACTTGGTTGTAGACTGGGCTTTCATGGAGTGAGCTTAATTATTGGGTCAGCCTATTAAGAAGAAAGAGAGTTCAAGGGAAAAAGGAAGTGCCTACTGCAAGCCATGGAGGTTTTCTGGAGTTTTAGTGTAAATTGGAGAGGAGGTCTTTAAAACTGTTTTGGGAAATTCATCTTTTTGAACCTACTTTTAGGCTCCTCTCTTCCACAAGACAGGTGAAGTCAGTTTCCTGACTGATTTCTCTTCTTCTAATTTCTCTTCTTCTAGAAGCGAGAGTGGGAGAAAAGACAGAAGGCTAAAGCTGTGCTTCTCAAACTTTAATGAGCACACAGATCACCTGGGGATCTTGTTAACATGGTCATAGGGATTCAGAAATCTGGGCTGGAGACCGAACTTTTGCTTGTCTAACAAACTCCCCGATGATGTTGACACCTCTGGTCTTCAGATAACATTTTGTATAGTGAGGAGTAAAGATATACCAGCTTGTATATTTTCAATGTGTTTGGCTTATTATAGCCCAACTTTGGTTAGCCACTATAGTTTATGGTTTAAAAAAAAATTTATTTCAATTGCTTTGGGGGTGTAAATAGTTTTTATCTGGGCTTTAAGTGTACACACCACCCCCACCCATGCATATTGTATCTGGCAGGAGATTTTTGTCTCTTCACCCCTTCCTCTCCTCCCTGTTCTGAGATTCCAGTGTTCATTATACATTCTCTATGATTTTGCATATCCTTAGTTTATCTACTACTTGTCAGTGAGAACATGCAGTATTTGAATTTTTGTTCCTGAATTAATTCACCGAGGATGTTGTTCTCCAATTCCATCCAAGTTGCTGCAAAATACACTATTTTATTCTTCTTGATAGCCAAATAGTGTTCCATAGTGTATATATATATATTAAAAAATATATATATATATATATATGACCAAAAACATTTCTCAATTTGCTGTGATGAAAAAATTATTTCAGCAAAGTCAACAAACAAATTTGGTTTAGTGGGGAGGGGATAAAGAGGGAAAACCACAAACATCTGAGTATATGTTTACA
>CAUYQG010114525.1:0-22784 GCA_963574415.1 Tarsius wallacei | reverse complement strand
AGTGGTTTTGATTTGCATCTCCCTGATGATTAGTGAGGTTGAACATTTCTTCATGTGTCTGTTGGCTGCTTGAATGTCTTCCTTTGAGAAGTGTCTGTTCATATCTTTTGCCCATTTTATAATGGGGTTGTTTGTTTTTTTCTTTTCCACACGTTTGAGTTCCTTGTAGATCCAAGATGTTAAGCCTTTGTCAGATTTGGAGTTGGCAAATACTTTTTCCCAGTCTGTAGGAAAGAGCCTCCACCAGCAAAAAAATTACAACTCTCTGATGGCTCAGGTAATAATTAGCACTTTTTAGCAATAAAGTATTCTTCAATTAAGGTATGTACTTTTTAAAGACATAATGCTATTATACACTTAATAGACTACAGTATAGTATAAACATAAATTTTATATGTAACTGGGAAACAAAAACATTTGTATGAATCGCTTTATTGAGATATTTGCTTTATTGTAATAAACTGAACCTGCAGTAAAAATAAATAAATAAATAAATAAATAAAAATAAATAAAACCTTAGTCTTAATCCTATCCCTTATTTTGCTAAACCCATTGCACTTATTCAAACAACCAAACACTGCTAAATGATAAAAATAATTCCTCTATTTTCTAAAAATATTTTCGATTGCTTATTCAAATTATTTTTTAAAAATATTTTTGACTTCTCTTGCCCAAAGTAGAATTTTCCTTTAGAATCATTCTTGTGTCATATCATTCTGAGTAAAAGCTGATATTATTTCTGATTTAATTAAGTAAATTAAATATCTATTTAAATGATGACTAATGTTCCAATTTAAGTGATTGAAAACATCCGTTATGTTATGATATGTGGAACAGTTAGGAATATTATTATCTCTGGAAAAAATTCTACCTGTTTATAAGTCATCAACATGTTTAAACCCAATGTTACCTTTTATATACTTATTTCTCTTCTTACTTTAGAATCATATATTTAAAAAATCACACTGGAAAATTTAAGTTTAATCAATTAATGACCTCAGGGTAAAGTCATTTTTGGGAAATTGAAGGTTTGGCTGAACTTAAAGTGTTTTTTATAAATCCAATTTATGTTTTCCTAATATTAAAAAGTATTAAACAGATAAGTTCATACATACATACCATACAACTTGCCCATTGCAAATGTATATTTGAAAGAATTCACAGTGTTCAGTCATCACTGCAATCTAGCTTAAGAATATTTCCATCACGACAAAATATTTTCTCATTTTGGTTTAGCTAAATGGTTAATTATTATTTCTTACTTTCTTTTTGAAGTTATATATCAATAGATAAGATTCTGCATAATTTCAAAGTTTTGAAATGTATGGAGACTTGTTTATGGACCAGACTAGAGTCAATTAGGTCAGACACTATACTGTGAAAAATTTTAACATTGTAAAATATGTTGATACTTGCTTTATGGTCCAGCATATGTAGTCAATTAGATAATATTCTATGTTCATATCAAATTAATGCAGATATTCTTGCACTATCCTTGTTCAAATTGCTTATGTTAAGTAAACAAACTTACTGACTCTACTAACTCTATTTCCTGTTTTACTTCTATGAATTGCTTGTTTTATATATTTTGGGCTATTCGATTGAGTGGTTGTTGATTTTGGAAGACTTGTGCTTCTAACACCATGAAATGCTCATATTTTTATCTTTAGACTTGTTGCTTTAAAGTCAAATTGTCAGAGATTAATATGGATCTATGTCACTATTTTTTATTTAGCATTATGTGATGTATATTAACCTTTTTACTTTAAACTTCTTGTGACTTATGTTTAAAGCACATATATTGCAAACATATTATTTACTGCTGTTTCTCAAATCTAGTCTGATAGTCTTTTAGTTGGAGTAGTAGTTGCTCATTTAATTATTGACTTATTTGTGTTTATAGTAAAACATCATTTTTTGGCATAATGTATCTGCTTTGTGTTTTTTACTCTACCTTTTGTTTTAGGTCTGATTAATCGATTATTCTAGTTTCCCTCTTGGTGTATTATGTATAAAATGTTTTACTGTTGTGTTAGTGATCACCATAAAGGCTCCTATATTTATGCCTGATTTTTAAAAATGGAATTTAAGTTATAGCTTTTACCCATTTCTGGATAGTTTAGGACTCTTCAACTATATTTATCTTCCACCATTGCTAACATCATAGTAATACTGCTTGCATATTAATCTTCATACAACTTTATACTTTTTATTCTGTGTAGCCAATATGTAGTCATTTGTTTGTATGGAGTGTGGTGGCTCATGCCTGTAATCCCTGCACTTTGGGAGACTGAGGTGAGAGGACTGTCTGAGCCCAGGGGTTCGAGACCAGCCTGGGCAACTTGGCTAGACCTCATCTCTACAAATAAAAAACAACAAAAACAAAAATAGCAACAACAACAACAAAATACCCCACATTTTTTTGCATTAACCATGTCTCAACATTTCCCTGACCTTTCCTTCTTATGCAATTCCATTCTTCCCTTTATAAGTATGTTCCCTTTGTGCTAAGAATTTTTAGTATATTTCTCTTAACAAAATTTGATTGCAATGGACATTTAAGTTTTTGTCTGAAAAATGTTTATAAACTATTAATTTGGAGTAGTATACATACTGAATTAAAAAGTTTAGGTTGGGAGCTATTTTCTTTCATTAATCTAAAGACTCTATCCCACAACTTTTCACTTGAGTTAGTTGTGTTGAAAACTCAGCTGTAAGTCATGTCACAGCTTCTTTTACAGTAATAGAAGTTTTTTCAGGGAGTTTTAAGATTGCGTTTTGGATTTATAATTGCCCTAAAGTGATATGCCTTGATATTTTTTATAATTGTGTACATAATGACTAGTAGACAATCTTGATTCCATAGCTTGATCATCAGATCACCCATTTCTTCTGATTAGCTGAAGTGGTCGTTGAAATTCAGTCTGAAGACCACTGTATAATTTACAAAAACATCGGCTTCACCTGACTCTACATTTACATATCTTGAAGAAAAAATACAGATGAGAAAACTGAAAAGAATGTTTATAACTGCATGACAATAATTTCCTGATTTCCATGCATAACATCTGATGTACCAGTCATTTCATATCATGTGTGGGTGTTCACAAGGGTAGAGGCTGAGTGATTATAGACAACCTCAACTCTAGAAAGGCAACAATTATAAGATTGCTACAGCTTAATCAGATGTTTCACTCAAGGAAATAATTACTCAAGGAGATATGATTAGCTTCCATTCTTAGGTCAGCTACATTTCATCAATCCCAGTTATTCATTGCTTAATCTCAACAAGCAATTTCAGGTGCTGGTTTGGTACATACCCTTTGTTCAAATTCTCATTTGTCTTAGATAAAATAGTTTTAGGTCAATGCTGAATAATTCCATGAACAAAGTTATATACAGGCCCATTTTTCTAGTGCTTTTTGAAATCAAACATTTAACTCATGAAACTTGCAAATATATCCTGTTTGCTCCTCAAACATTTTTGCTAATGATTTTAACCATAAATTTTAGTCAACTCCAGTATTCAGTAAACATAGTAAGAGGTTAGACAGCCATGTCTTGAAAATCCCCAAGTCTCCACCAACAATTCTTTTGGCATCTGTATCTATCACAGGTACACAATGGGCTATGACCTGGATCTTTAACCTCCTGTTTTAACTGGAATTAGCAAATTCTCTTAAAGCAAAAGCAGCTTCATGAGCTAGAGAACTACTCCAAGATTTTTTCTGCCCTATGCCTTAGTGCTCTAATTGCTTTTGACACAGCTCTCTGGCACTTTCAAACAGGCTATATCCATATTTTGTTTGGTTTTAAGTCATTTTAAAAGGTAGAAGCCTTAATTGACTGACTACCAGATACTCCATTCTCACCAAAAGATAACGCATGTCAAAGAATAGTTGATTTATTTTTTTTCAAATAAGAAAAATTAGAAGTCACTGTCAGAACCCCTTTTTACAACTCAATAACCAATTTGTTTGCACAAATAAAAGTATACTCTATAAAGCATTATAGGTTTACAGTTACAGATGCAGAACAAAAATTAAGATAAATGATAGCCAAGAAAGTGGACACACAGACTTTATTTGCCATTATTTCATGTTTTGTAAAAAAAAAAAAAAGTGTATTTTATTAAGCTACAAAATTCTATAGAGTTTATTGAAAATATAGACTTAATTTTCAGAACAATCAGGCTGCCTACCTCAGAATGGACTGTTTTTAATGATAAAATGCAAGATAAGAATCAGTGCGGTGGCTCATGCCTGTAATCCCAGCACTTTGGGAGGCAGAGGCAAGAGGATTACCTGAACTCAGGGGTTCGAGACCCGCCTGGGCAACTTGGTGAGACCTCGTCTCTACATTAAATCAAAAAATTAGCCGAGTGTGTTGATGCATGCCTGCAGTTCCAACTACTTGGAAGATTGAAGTGGAAGTATTACCTGATCCCAGCAAGTTGAGGTGGCCAAGAGTGTGCCACTGAACTCCAGCCTGGGCAACAGAGAGACTCTGACTCAAAACAAAATACAGCCAAAGCATGATAAAAAGTACATAACTGAGGTTGTTTTTGTTTTATTTTTTTCTTCTTAGCTTTCCTTTCCCTGGTGAAATAACTGATATGCTGCTATTTGATTAGACCATGTCAAAAATATATTTTATCTTATTTTATTGTAAAATGTAGTTTTTCATAATGCATATTATGTAAATTATTTCAATTTAAAAAGTCACAGCCATATTTTCCTAAAAGTCTTAAGTAAAAGGTTTATTTTAGTTCTTAATGTAAACTAATGCTGTACTTCTATTTTTTCTTATTTCTGCCATATTGTACTTTGTATCTAATGCATTTTACCTTAAGTCTCTTATTGTGTAAGTCATAAGGACAATATTGAAAAGCATTTCAAATTCTTTTGCTAAAGTAGTCAATCTTGTATTATTATTTTTGCTATTAAATTGTTATTACTCACTTTTTACCACCAAGGATTAGGCAAGTAACAATTAAAAGCTCTCTAAGCTTGACCTCTTCTAATTAACCACAGTACCAAATGTCCAGCTTTTCCCAGAAGTAAACTGTCTGAATTAAAACTGAGCTACAGTACTGTGTTGTGATATTCTGTCTGTTGATTAAATTCATGGAATTTTTTTGCAACAGAAAGAATTATGTCATGTTCTAACTAAAAGAGTATTGTACAGAAGTCCCAATATGAGATGTTATCCAATCCATTCTGCTGGCTGTTTTGTTTTTTTGTTTTGTTTTGTTTATTTGTTTAAAACTTGATTTGTAGGCTAATTTGAAATTGCCAAAATAGATTATTTCAGCATGCAATTCAAACATGGCCTAGGGTTTTTAGAAATTTTGGTAGCATAATTATCATTACAGACAGGTTATTTTTTTTTTTACCTAAATTCAGTTCCTAACTATCTTTGTGGGTGAATATTCAAATTTGTGTCATTTCCTTGCTAGTAAATAACATGTAAATATTTTGCATGTCAGTACAAGAGCGAGACAATTATAAAATTTTCAGGTTATTTGAACAATAAGCATTCAGGTCATGTGAACCAGAGAAATCATAATACAACAATACAATTTAAATTTCTTTAAGTACTTTCATTATTTTAATTAGTCAAAATAAGATAGCTATCTAATCCATTAATAAATAAAATGCATTTAGAACACCCAATTACATTAGTCCCTTAGTATTCCGTTCTAGGATATTTCAGCAGACACCATTTTTTAAATATATATACACCCATATACATATATAATTATACGTATTAATATCTTTATTTTGTGAATAAAATTTTACAACAAATCATATATGTATGTATGTATGTATGCATGTGGGGTGTGTGTGTGTGTGTGTGTGTGTGTGTGTGTATATCTCACTTAACTCATTGCTCCAAAGAAAATTTCTAAGCCCCAAAGGTCATAACCAGTTATAAAAGAACAACATTTTATACTAATTATCCCTCAAGTACTATTGATAATTTCTATAGCACCGTCTCTATATATGAAATCAGTAAACTTAAAGGAATAATCTTCCTCTCTCATTGACTATCTTCATGTATTTATTTATATATTTATGCTTTTTAGATTGGAATGATTTACTCTCAAATTTTTATAAATGATACCAATCATTAGTTAATAATCTATTCTGACTCCTTCAAATTTACCCTTATGTATTGTCAGAAGCTACAGCTTTCTCTACATGAGTGAGGGGAGTGGAGAACATCAGATTTTTTCATTCTGGAATCTTTAGTTGTCTCACTTAAAGGGGCAGAGAAGGAATAAGGAGCAGATAAGATTGCTGTGAAAGTTTTCTCTTTCTTTTTTTTGTATTCATCTTGAACACAGAAGATCAAAAAATATGGCAATTTATCTTTACAAGTAATGTCCAAAATATAATGATATAATTTGGCACTCCAATTGATTATAGAGTGTTCAGTGCACTAAATTAAACAGTAATTGCTAAACTATCAGAAGAAAAACTCCTTGATGAATTTTCTTAAAAGACATATAAATAGAACATTTTGAGATGTGTTAAGTTAAATTGTTGCTGCTTAAAATGATAGGAAAACTGATAAACTAGGATTAAAATGTGGATTTATGATCTGAAACAAAGACCCTTGAGTGAAATGACCAAAGTTGTTTTTTTAATTTCAGCAACGAATTATTTGTTTGTTAAACTTTAAGATTTAATTCTTCATTAATTTTCTGTTTTTTTACTAGTGACTACTAAATATATATAATATCTATTCTTTAATTTACAATAAGAAAAAAGCATTTAGCCGGGCTCGGTGGCTCAGTCTGTAATCCCGTGCCTTGGGAGGCTGAGGTGAGTGGATTGCCTGAGCCCGTGGGTTCGAGACCCGCCTGGGCAGGCGAAACCTCATCCCTACAATAAATCAAAAAGTCAGCCAGGCGTGGTAGCAAGCGGCTGTAGTTCCAGCTACTTGGAAGGCTGAGGTGGAAGGATCGCCGGAGCCCAGCAAATTGAGGCTGCGGTGGCTGGAAGCGGCCACTGTACTCCAGTCTGGGCGACGGAGTGAGACGCCAACTCAAAAAAAAAGAAAAAAGCATTTAATCTGCTCAGCATCATGCAAAGTTATTATAATAGAGAATCACTTCTCCCTACCTACCCAATTTTAAAAGTCTTGGTGTGAGACAGGTCCTAACTTTCCTAAATTAAAGAATTGTAGATTAACACTTGACGCCTCTTCTAAGGGCACAAACAAATGAAGCTTCTAAAAGAAAGCTCAAGTCTTGAGGAAATAACTCAAAAACCAAATGGGACACCTTAGAATTCAGTCACAAAGTCATGTCTCAAAAGAAAACAACAACCGAAAAAATTAGCAACAGTGACCATTGGTGGCATACACACAGACATACATAGATATCACCAGCACTATCACCACTACCAACAAAAACAAGTCTCATTTTCTCACCACTTGCCATTGCTGCCACAAGAAACAGTTGCTGCCACCACTGGTCATTGTGGCCTACATGTCTATTTATGTCAGTACCATGCTGTCTTGGTTATTACAGTTTTGTAGTATATTTTGAAGTTAGATTATGCAATGCCTCCAGGTTTTGTTTTGTTTTGTTTTGCTCAGGAAGACTTCCAATACCAAAATGACCACATAAGAGCAAGTTGGCTTCACCTCCCCAACATATACTGGAAACAAACAGAAAAATACACACCGAGATTTTCACAAAGCAATATCCCAGTACCTAAATATGAGGATGATGACAAAGTTCCTGGGGTCACAGAAAGGTGAAAAACTTCCAAGCAGATGAGATGATAAGAGAACAGGATGACCATATCTGTGAATCTCCTCCTCCTAACTTGTCCTATGTGAAGTGTGTGGAATAATTTTCCCCAACTCACACTTTTTACACTGTAAAAAGGGAGATTAAGGGGACAATCAGCTTCCCTATCATATTGGGTGTTCTGGCAGGATAATTGTCTTTTTCTTAATCCATGGGAAGCATCACAAGTACCTGAAGAGAGAAAAAAATATTTTTAGGACATACAGAGACAAATGGGGAAGGCATAGCAAGCATTCTCAGCCCTGGAAACTGCTCTGCAAATTGGCCAAAGGATATGCCCAATCAGAGTGTCGGTACAGCAGCACCGCACTGTAGGAGGCACATTCTATGGATCCCATGGGCACAAATCCCAACCCAGTCTTCTTACACTAAACTACTTATTTTGTTGTTGCTTATCTAAATTTTAAATTGAATTAAGCACCCTGTGTTTTTATTTACCAAACTTAGCAACTCTAGTCTTATTTTCAGACTTGCATTGAAGTCTGTAATCTATCCAGTATTCTTATATTAAGGTGCTTTGCCTTGAGTTAGCAGTTTATTTTCTACCAAAAGATTTAACTTTCTAAGATTTGTTACCCTAAAGAGAAGAGTTGATAATTTTAAGTAGAAATAGTGAGGACATTAGAGAGCAATTCAATATGTGCTGGGTTTGCAGGACGGCAACACTTGAAACAGATGAAGTTTGAGCCTCCCATTGGTCCTCATTTTGCCCGGTTTAGAATTCTATTTATTTTTTTAACTCCTATTATGTGTGGTCTCTTGATATTGCCTCATAGTTCCTATAAGCTTTATTTATTTATTTTTTTGCTCCTCTGATTAAATAATTTCAAGTAACCTTAGAGTTTATTAATTCTTCTGCATGATAATATCTCCTATTGAAGCTTTTTATTATTTTCAGTTTAGTCATTGTATTCTTTACCTCTAGTATTTCCATTTTTGTTTCTATTTTATGTCAAATTTATCATTTTGTTCACTCACTCCCCCCCCCATTTTCTTTCATTTTCTATTCATATGTTCTTTTGGTTCAGTGAACTTCTTTATGAGAATTATTCTAAATTATTTCTCTCTTTTTATAGATCCTTATTTATTTAGGTTACATCATTGGACTTTCATTAGTTTTTATTGGCTTCTCTGATTCTTTGCAATTTCTGTGACTTTGCATAGGTGTTTGCTCACTTGAGTAGGCAGCTGCCCACTTTAACTTTTCAGGCGTTCTTTGGCAAAGAAAGACCTGCAGTATTTTATCTAGCCTATACTTTTTGGATAGACCAGTTAGTGTTGACTCCAGGCTGACAGAACCACTGTCTTTGATCTTTGGTCAACTGGGGCTGCTTGCTAAGCAACACTAGCTGGGAAAAAATAAAAATCACTGGTTGCTTTATGAAATTAGGCAGACCTGCTGGAGGGACATTGAGATTGCCCCTGATTGGGTAATGTTACAGGGTATATTCCCTGACCAGACAGGACTGTGTGTTTTATAGTTGATCTGTGTTTCAGAATGGAATATGAGATTAGGCAGAGTGACTTCTAAAGACAGATGGGATCATAGAAATGCCTTGAGATTTGACCTTCTGCTTGGGTGTAATATTAAGGTGGGTTCTGGGCTTAACTGAGTTATCATTTTACATGCTTGTTGAAAAGTCCACCTTCTGTGCTCTGTGCACAAAGATATGTAGTCCTCGTCCTGCCTGGACGAGGCCTTGTAGTGTCTTCTGTAATCAAGGAAAGTTGCAATTTCAGGTCTCTGTCAGGCAGGTCTGACCTTTGTGCTTTGCTGAAATGCTAATGGAGATGAGTATCTTTCTGTCTGGGTAGGGTATTGAAGTGGGTTCTGAGGCTGGGTATGGAGGATGCCTGACTAGGGACTCAAGTCAATTTAAACATTTCCCCATGCTTCCGGGAGATGCCATGTTGGTTGTATTTCAAACTGTCTCATTGGTTAACATCACTGATAGGTACCACCACTGGCAGGAACACAAAGCTACTACTAAGATCCATAAACTGATTTCTATTAGCTTTACTCTTCTCTTTGTTTGACCCCAGGTAGCCTAATTTTGCAATTATCCTTAGTTTTCCCTTTGAGATGAGACCTCAATGAGCTTTCTAGGAAGCATCTTGGAATATAAGGGAGTCTGTAAGCCCATCTCTGATTCTTTTCTTATATCAGCAACCATAGGACCTTGGAATCTCTTCTGTCTGTTTCTGTGTTATTTTGAGAAAGAGAAAAGGATAACATAGTCAATGTGAGATCATTTCTCTTACTCTTTTAATGTGATTTCTGTTTGACTCTGTGGTCCATATTGATGTCTCAGACTCCTTTCAAAGTTTTGGTGACTTTACAAAGGTGTTTCTGTTTGTGGGTAGTTGTTAGTTAAACTTTCTGTGAGAGAGAAGTGAAGTCGGAAACTTCTTATTCCGCAATCTTGTAGAAATACAATACGTTTTGATTTAAGCAATTCTACCTGATGATATATGCAAAATAACTACTTGTGAGAATACGGTTCCAGTGAAACCTGAAGCAATCTGTAGATTAACCATAGCTGTTATTTTGG
Organism: Tarsius wallacei; assembly: GCA_963574415.1. NCBI lineage: Eukaryota > Metazoa > Chordata > Mammalia > Primates > Tarsiidae > Tarsius > Tarsius wallacei. The sequence continues at coordinate 12,407 of CAUYQG010114525.1, read as the reverse complement.
TTTTCCCTTAGGCAGAAGTCAATGGAGAAAGAAGTCAAGATGACAAATAAAGTAAACAAAAAATTTTACTAACATTCAAGCTCAAAGAATATGCTGTGAAATAATAGGTCCAGGATCAAATAACTAGGTTGCTAATCTCATAGTCCTGTAATACAAAGTATGTTCAGTAATATTATTTTGTACTTACGTAACTGAGAAGTAAAATATAACTTTTTGACACATTCTCATCTAAAACAATTAAATGTGCTTATATTTGACAATCATTTGTTTATAAAAATGAAGAGCATATTAGTTATTGCTATTAACTTTAAAACAAAATGTCAAAAGAAAATATTCTGCATGATGTTAATGTTTTTATTTTTTAGCATTAGTTTTGTGGCCAAATATACGGTTCATTTTTATAAAGGTACCACATAACATTTTTTTTAAAATATGTAGTTTGTCATTTGGGACATATGTTTCAATATCGTTCACTTACATAAAGCTTATTTATTGTGTTGTTTAGACAAAACAAACAGAAAATTGGCCCATAGATTTGTAAATGGTACAAAATCACAAAGATAAGACAAAAAATGACAAAAATAAAAAATAAGCAAAAAGATAACAGACAAAAATGAAACACATTGATATGTTTGTTACTTTAAAGACTAGTAAGGGGAGATGTTAAGATGGCTGACTAGAAGCTGCTGGTGTGTGCCTATCTCACAGAATGAACCAAATGGAGAGAAATCTTTAGCACTCAGAGCAGGCCAAAGCAGAGAACATATGCAACAACCCATCAGAGAAGTGGCAGGACTCACAGAGGGCAAACAGGAAAGAAATCAGTCAGCCTAGGTTGGAACAACGTTGGGTTCAATCAGTTTATGGGCACAAATAGCAAATAACTTCCGAATGCAGAGAAGGTGAGATAAAAGCAAAGCCTATGTCACTGCACATCTTGCAGACTAGTCCATAGTCTGAGGTGACAGAAACCTTCTACAGAGGTAACTCCAGAAACATTGGTGACCAACTCTTTGCAGAATTCCACATTTGTTTCTTTGTGTCATTGGATCCCTTGCAGGCATTCCCCAGCACAAGCCTGCCCCATAGAGCAGCTAGATCCAGGAAAACGACAGGATTCACAGTGACTGGGTTCATACAAATTATCACCAAGGGAAAGGGGGAGTGCACTACATCAGGGAAGCACCTTTGGGACAAAAAAAAAAAAAAAAGGAAAGGGAGAAATAGTCTGCAATATTCTCTATGTGCCAGATATTCCTGCACAAAGGAAATTTTTTTTTCAGGAGAGAGGCAGAAGCAGTGCTGGGCTCAGTGGGGGAAAGCAGTGGTTCTATCCCAGCAGATGAGCATCCCTGTACCCGTAAAGAATCTTGGAGAAGGATATTTCCCCAACCCCTTGCCCACCACTGCAAATATCTTCTCATGGAAGACTGTTGGCACATTTCCTATAGCACTTTGTAACTACAACCCCATGGAGGGTTAGCCCTTCAGATTTAATCTTGCACAAGGTGTATAATCTCCCTCTCTATATAAGACATCAATATTCCTACAGATGGGCAAAGATGCATGTCTTATCTAAAAATTTGGGACAACAGGATAGCAGCATAATAAAAAAGAAGACTGCTTCCCTGCTGGTCTACTAGCGGAGCTGAAGTGTCTTCTCTGTAACCCTGGTGATGACCTCAGAACATCTCACTGGGAGTTAACCCAACTGCCTGCATCAGGGCTGAGGTATTGCATATAGTCGCCTGCTTTAGCTGCAGCTATTTCTCATCGACAAGTGCTTACTAATGCCCTGAAGGTTGAGCTTTTTAACCCAGAGAACTTAAAAAACACCAACAAAATGGAGAAAACAAAGCAACCAGAAAACAACCAACATGACATTTGAATGGAGTAGTACTTCACATATCATTCCTAACTTTGAAAGTAAATGGTCTGAATGCTTCACTTAAAAACAGAATGGATTAAAAAACAACCCAAATTAACTTCTACCTTCAAGAAACCCATTCAACTTACAAAGATGCATGTAGACTCAAGGTAGAAGGATGGAAAAATAAATTCCACACAAATGGAAACTAAAATGAGTAGGAGTAGCTACTCATATCAGATAAAACATACATTATATTAAGCAGCGAAAAAAGATAAGACATTATATAATGACACAGGGATCAATTCAACATATAACAAATATAACAACATATTCAAAATATAAAAATTTTAAACATATATGTACCTAACACCAGAGGTTCCAGGTTTATAAAATAAATTCTATTAAAACTAAAAGGATATAGACAGCAATACAATAATAGTGGGAGACTTCAACATTCCTTTAACAACAATAGGTAAATCACCAAAGTAAAAAGTTAAAAAAAATAGACTTAAACTGGATCCTAGAAAAAATGGACCTAGCAGAGAGCTATAGATCATTGTACTTGAAAACTACAGGATACACATTTTTTCTCATCTGCACATGGGACGTTTTTCAAGATAAAACATACGATAAGCCATAAAATAAGTCTCCACAATTTCAAAAAAATCAAAACTTTACCAAACACCCTCTCTGACCACAGTGAAATAAAACTGGAAATCATCTTCAAAAGGAACTCTCAAAGTCAAATACATGGAAATTCAGTAATCTGTTCCAGAGTGATCTTGGGTCAAAAACAAACTCAAGATTAAGGTTTAAAAAATTCCTTGAAATGAATGACAATGATGATACAAGTTATCATAATCTGTGGGATCCAACCAAAGTTGTGTTCAGAGAAATATTTACAGCACTTAAGAATTACAACAAAAACACTAAAAACATCGTATATTGGCAACCTAACATCACTCCTGAAGATATTAGAGAAACATGAACAGGCCCAGCACGGTGACTCTGTCTGTAATTCCAGCACTTTGGGAGGCCAAGGTGAGAGAATTGCCCTAGCCCGGAGGTTTGAGACTAGCCTGGGCAACTTGAAGAGACCTTGTCTCTACAATAAATCACAAAAACTAGCTGGGTGTGGTGGCGTGCATCTGTAGTTCAGCTACTTGGAAGGCTGAGGTGGAAAGATTGCCTAAGCCCAGTAGGTTGAGGCAACAGTGGCTGTGAGCATGCCACTGCACTCTGGCCCGGGCACAAGAGTAGACTCCAACTCAAAAAAAAAAAGAAAAACAGAAACAAACCAAACTCAAAGATAACAGAAGAAAACAAGTAAGAAAAATCAGAGCAAAACTATAAAGAATATAAAACAAAAAGAAAATAAACAACTGTTTTTTAAAGATAAACAAAATTGACAGATCTCTAGCTAAATATTTAAGAAAAAAGAAGAGAGAAGATTCAAATTAGTTCAGGCAGAAATTAAAGCAAAGACATTACAACTGAAACCGTGGAAATACAATAGACAATTTAAGATTACTATGAATACCACTATGTGAACAAACTAGATAATCTAGAGAAAATACATAAATTCCTGGAAACATACAACCCTTCAACCTTTAATCAGAAAAAAAAAGAAACCCTGAATAGACCAATAATTAGTAGCAAGGTTTAATCACTAATCATAAGTCTCTGATTAAATAAACCCAAGATTTGATGGATTCACTAGAATTCACTGAATTCTACTAGACTTTCAAATAAAACTCATGCCACTTCTACTGAAGCTATTCCATAAGAATGAGAAGGAGGGAATTATGTCAGACTCATTCTAAAAAGCCACTATCCCTCTGGTACCAAATCCGGAAGAAGACACAACAAAAAATAAATCGGCAGTCCAATATTCCTGATGAACATAGATACAAAAATCAACAAAAATATTAGAAAATCAAATCCCACAGCACTTCAAAAAAATAATGTACCATGATCAAGTGAGAATTATCCCAGGGATGCAAGCGTGGTTCAACATATACATCAATAAACATCATCCACCACATACGGAGAATTATAAACAAAAATTGTAGAATAATTTCAATGGACACAGAAAAATCTTTTAATAAAATCTAGCATTCCTAAGTGATAAAAAATCAGCAAAATAGGCATCTCAGCATTATACCTAAAAATATTAAAAGCAATATACAACAAACAGCCATCATCACAATGAATGGGGAAAAGTTTAAAGTTTTATCTCTTATAACTGGAACAAGGCAAGGATGCCTATAATCACTTTTATTCAACATAGTACTAAAAGTCCTAACCAAACCATTCAGTCAAGAGAAATATATAAAAGGTATACTGATTGGAAAATAAGAAACTGGATTATCCCTGTTTGTTGACGATATGCTTTTATAACTAGAAAATTCTAAGGAACCTCCAAAAGATTCTTGGACTTCATAAATAAATTCAGTAAAGTCTCAGTTTACAAAATCAACACACACATATCGGTATTATTGCTATACACCAATAGCAACCAAAGAAAATCAAATCAAGAACTCAATGTTATTTACAATGGCTACCAAAAAGATAAAATACCTAAGAATATATTTAGTCAAGGAGGTAAATATCTCTGCAAGGAAAACTACAAAACACAGATTTTAAAAGTTGTAAACAACACAAACAGATGGAAAAACATCCCATGCTCATAGATTGGAAGAATTGACATTGTTAAAGTAAAATAATCTACAGTATTAATGCAATTCCAACCAAGCTACCAATGCCATTTTTTACATAATTAGAAACAGCAATTCTAAATTTCATATGAAACCAATAAAAAGTTCAAATAGCCAAGTTAATTCTAAGCAAAAAGAACAAAAATGGAGGCATCACTTAGCCTGACTTCAAATTCTACAGAGCCATAGTAACAAAACAAGGGTAGGCAGACAGACCAATAGAACAGGATAGAGAAATTCAGAAAAAAATCTAAATACCTACAACCAACTGATCTTCAACAAAACAGAAAAAAACACACTGGCGAAAGGACACTCAATTCAACAAATGCTGGGAAAAGTTGACAGCCACATTAAAAAAAAAATAAAACTGGATTCCTATCTCTCACCTTATGCAAAAATCAACTCAAGATGATTTAAAGACTTAAATATCAGACCTAAAACCACAAAAGTCCTAGAAGAAAACCTGGGAAAAGCTCTTCTGGACATTGTCTAGGCAAAAAATTTATGGTTGGAACCCACAAAACAGATGCAACAAAAGCAAAAATAAATTAGTGGGACATATTAAACTAAAAGCTTCTGCACAGCAAAATAAATAACAGAATAAATAAACATACTGGGAGAAAAGATTCATAAACTGTACATCTGACATATAAATGATATCCAGAATCTATAAATAACTCAAACCAATCAGTAAGAATAAAATAAATAACCCATTTAAAAATTAAGCAAATGTCATGAACAGATATCTCTCAAAAGAAGATATACAAATGGCCAATAAATATATAAAATGTTATCAACATCATTCATCATCAGAGAAACACGCATTAAAACCACAATGAAATACCTTAAACCAGTCAGAATGGCCATTATTAAGAAACCAGAAACATTAGATGTTGGCACAGATGTAGTGAAAAAGGAACACTTATACACTGCTGTTGGGAGTGCAAATTAGTAAAACCTGTTTGAAAATCAATATGAAGATTTCTCAAAGAGCAAAAAGTAGATCTACCATTTGATCCAACAATCTCACTACTTAGTATCTACTCAAAGGAAGAGAGCTTGTTATATAGTGAAGACACCTGCACTCCCATGTTTATCACAGCACAATTCACAATGGCAAAGATGTGGAATCAACCTAAGTGCCCATCAACTGATCAGTGGACAATGAAAATTATATATATATATATATATATATATATGAGAAATACTATAGCTGGAATACCATTCAGTTATTTAAAAGCTAACATAATATATTTTGCAACAACTTGGATATAATCGTAGACCATTATGTTAAGTGAAATAATGCAAGAATAGAAATCCAGAGGCTGCATTCTCCACTTATAATTGGGAACAAAGCTAAGGGTCTCAAAAGGTATATAGAGTAACGTAATGGGCATTGGAGACTTAGGTGAATATTGGAAGTTGGGGAGAAATCAAAAATAAACTATCATATACAATGTGCACTACTGGAGATGACATATACACTTAAAGCTCAAACTTCACCACTGTACAATGCATCCATGTAACCCAAAACCATTTGAACCATTAAAGCTATTGAAATAAAAAGACTAATATATATTATGATTCCCTAACAATAATAATAATAATAATAATAATAATAAAACAGCATCCATAGTCTACTCTTTCTCCCCAAATTACAAATAATAAATGGGTCTCTCTATAGTTCTACTTGTTGAACTGATAATGAGAAGTTATATGTAATAATTTTATGGCAATAACTTTGCTAATGTAGATGAAATGAATGAATTATTTATGAGACTAGCTTTTAAAACTGACAAAACATTAGAAAGTCTCTATAGTATACAATCTATGAAAATGTGAAATTAAACTGAAAAATAGCTCCAACAGTGATATTTGATGTAAGCGTTTAAAGATGAAATAGTTCTGTGATTCAAGATAGCTGACTAAATGCAGCTGGTATGAGCATCCTCCACAGAGAGGAGCCAAGATAACCAATATATATTTATACTTCAGTTAATCATCTAATAGGAAGCACTGAAGTCAAGTAAAGAGAGGTAAGAGATGTAGCTTGGATAATTGATCTAGAATTAGCTGGAAACTGGAAGAAGTTTCTGGATACAAGGAAAGATTGAGAGGGAAACTCCAAAGGCCCCACACTACCATTGTTGTCTTTTACCATATTGGCAGTGGAGAAACACCTTGATCCATGCCTTGAGACTCATAGAAAGCTGCCAAGAGATAACACAGAGATTTTATTTTAGAGAGGGAACTCAAATGGTATCTCACAGGCATCTGAGCCCTTAGAAGCTCCAGCATGGTTCTATTCTGATAGCCAAGCCCCCAAATGACTGTGTCCTGCCCTGAAGCTGACACCACCATCCAGTTCAATCTAACATAGTTGACACCTGAGCACTCCTTCCAGAATCTGAGGCTGAGGTGACAGCCTGCGTATAGCACCATTGTTGGTACCCACCTGCATGTGCCACCAAAAGCCAAAGGTCTGGTCCACCCACTTGTTGTAGCCACCACCAACATCAGCACAAAGAGCTTGTGTTTCAGTGGCTTGCTACACTATTGTAACTGTCATCACTCACTTCACACCAGCTTCTCAGAAGACTGAAAACTGCCCACATGCCCAGGCAATTGCTGCCACTAATGAGACAGGAGGTAGCTAGAGAAAAGCTAAGGTAGGTAGACAGGGTGGGTGCCCCAGTAACAATGTGGTGAAATTACATCAGGCCTCTTGAGCTGATACACTCACATTGGTAAATAAGCTCCCTGTGAGCCTCTCAGACTAGAGCTTAAGTACTCACTACTGGGATAGAAAAACAGAAAAACAACCAATCAGTTTGCTGCCAAGTGCAGATCAATCAGCTCATCATTAGGGCCCTACCTCCTGCCAAATGGTCCTGAGCACTGAGCAATCAGCACAATTAGTGCTGACAAATCAGCTCACAGTTAGTGACAGCCAATCACCTTGGTCTTAGGATTATAGAAGCACCAGGTCTCAGCTCCAAATCAGCAACCCCCTCAGGTCCTCTCCCATTGGGAGCTTTTCTGTCCTCTCAGTAGATTCTGCTTTCTCACTTTCTGGCTGTGCATGTCCTTCATTTCTCTTGGGCATGAGACAAGAACCCTGATCTGAAGAGCTGCAGAAGTTTATCGGAGTCGAAGAGCTGTGTACCCTGGAGGCTGGTTTACCAGTTAACAGAGCCAGATGAACCGGGAGAGTTGCTGGAAGAAGGTGGGACTCAAAAGCTGAGACACTTCTAGGGGCTACAACACTCTCAGGGTCTGGTTTGCCAGCCCATTAGAGCCAAAACTCCTGGGTCTAAGCTTACCAGCCCACTGAATCAGCAACAGTCTCAGGGCTTGGCTTTCCAGCCCATTAGAGCCAATGCTTCTGGGGCTAGGCTTGCCAGCCCATCAAGCTGACTCTCTCTGGGACTTGGCTGGCTGACCCACTGAGCTGACACTCTGGAAGTCCAGGCTGACCTGAAAAATCTGTATCACTACCAGCATGTAAGCAAGCCCTCTAGAGGCCCAAGAATAAGATCATATGGGCCTGCCAACACTTCTGCTTGTGTAAACTGCCCTTGTACCCAAAGACTAACATACTTATCCCACCGCTTTCACCGCTATGGTGAAGGCTAGTCCACATGGCATACTAGTTCCTAGAAACACTTCACTACAGCCTTCACTAATCATTGCACCTCAGACCACCAAGAAGATGGCAGATACCACTGATTCTGTTTTAAAATTTAAACAAAACAAACAAACAAACAAAAAACTACCAGAATCACACTACTGCATGCACTCGTGGTCAAATCCATAATGCCTTACTCAACCAACAACATATATACATCTTCAAGAAAAAGTCCTTCACTTTGAAAACAATCTCAAACATTTGGAAACAGTGACTGGTATGCCAGATATGCAGATATCCTTATAAGGACACAGAAAACATAAAAGAGAGAGAGAGAAAAAAAAAAAGAAAAGAAAAATTACACTTCCAAAGGAACACAGTAATTCTTCTGTAGCAGATTCCATCAAAAGACATTTACAAATTTCAAATAAAGAATTAATAATACTATTGAAGAAGTTCTGTGAGAGTCAAAATAATCCTGAATAACAGTGTAGATAAATCAGAAAAAAATTCAGAATATAAATGAGAAAATTATAAAAGAGATAAAAAAAACAGAAATTCTGGAATGAAATAATTTACTAAATGAAATTTACTAAATACAAAATGCATTTGAAAATTTCAACTATAGACTAAATCTAGCAGAGAAAAGTTTCTCAGAACTTGAAGTCAGATCTTTTGAAATAATCCAGTCAGACAAAAATAAATAAAAAATAATACAGAAGAATGATCAAAGTCTTCAAGACATTTGGAAGAACATAAAGCAAATGAATATTAAAAATTATTAGAGTCCTTGAGTACGAAGAAAAGAAAAAGGACTAGTCAACCTAGTTAAAATACTAGATGAAATCTTTCCATATTAAGCAAAAGACATAGACTTAAAAATATAAGAGGCCCAAAGATTCTCAAACAGATTTAATACAGAAATATCTTCTCCATGGCACAGTATTTCTAAAACCAAGGCAAAAAAGAGGATATTAAACGAAGAAAGACAAAAGCATCTAGTCACATATAAAGAAACCCCCACTAAATGGAGATAAAGTTTTTCAGCAGAAACCTTACATGCCAGAAGATAATGGAATGATATATGCAAAATACTTTTTAAAAGTACAAAAAAAAAATACAGAAAAACATTCAAAACAAAATGAAAACATATTCCTCCCACTCAAGGATACTGTTCCCAGGAAAATTGTTCTTTATAATTAAAAAAAAAAATAAGGTTTTTTAAGGTAAGCAAACAGCAAGAGATTACCGCTAGATCAGCCCTATAAAAAAATGCTCAAGAAAAAACAGAGGCCAGGCTTGGTGGCTCAGCCTGTAATCTAAGCTTTGGGAGGCTGAGGTGAGTGGATTGCCTGAGCCCATATGTTCAAGACCCACCCAGGCAACTTGGCAAAACCTTGTCTCTACAATAAATCAAAAAGTAGCTGGGCATGGTCGCGCGCACCTGTAGTTCTGGCTACTTGGAAGGCTGAGGCGAAAGGATCGCCAGACCCCAGCAGGTTGAGGGTGTAGTGGCCGGGAGCATGCCACTGCACTCCAGTCTGGGCAACAGAATAAGACTCCAACTCAAAAAAAACAAAAAACAAAAAACATAAACAGAAAAAAAGAGAAAGAAGGAAACAACAGTTACCATCAAGCAAACACATGAAAGTATCAAACTCACCAGTAAAGCAAACACAGAAAGGAGAAAGAAAAAGGAATCAAATGGCATCACTGCAGCATGCCACCAGACCAAAATAAAAAAAACAATTAGAGGAAAAAAGGAGTAGAAAATATACAACACATCCAGAAAGCAAATAACAATATTACAAGAAAAGATCCTTACATATTAATAATAATCTTGAATATAAATGTATTAAGTTCTCTATTTTAAAGATAAAGACTTGATGAATGAATAAAGAAACATGACTCAACTATATGCTGCCTTCAAGAAACACACCTGCACAGAAACATTTAGATTCAAAGTAAAGGGATGGAAAAAGATATTCCACAGGAATGGAAATTAAACACAAGTAAGAGTAACTATACTCATACCAGGCAAAATATACTTTCAGTTAAAAACAGTAAAAACAAAAAAACAAAAAAGAAGGCATCAAATAATAATTTTAAATTAGCAAGACAATATAGTAATTCTAAAAAATACATTCACCCAATAATAGAGCCCCCAGATTAATAAATATTACTAGAATAGAGAAATAGTATAGACACAGACATTTTAAAACAATAATAGAGAAAGATTTTAACACCTCACTGTCAGCAATAGACAAATCATATAGACTGAAAATCTACAAAAAACCATTGGATTTACTCTGTATTCTAGACATGGACTTAACAGACATTTATAAAACATTTTATGCAACATTGCAAAATATACATTTTTCTCATCAGCAAATGGATCGTTCTTTAGAACAGACCATATATTAGGCCATACAAAACGTTCTCAATACATTTTAAAACATCAATTTTTAAAAAAAATTAATAACAACACAAAGTATCTACAAAACAAAAAATAATATGCTTTTGAAAAAATAAAATTGATAAACCTCTAGGTAGATTAAGAAGAGCACAAACAAAAATAAACAAAATCAGAAATTAAAAAGGAGACATTACAATTATTACCACAGAAATACAAAAGATTATTAGAAAATATTATCTACAACTCTGTTAACAAACTGCAAAACCTAGAGGAAATAATACAATCCTGAAAACAGATAAGCAACCAGTATTAAATCTGAAAAAGTTAAACTGATTGGGCCAATGACAATTCACAAAATTTAATCAGTAATAAAAATTCTCCTACAAATTAACGAATAGGACTACATGAATCCCCAAATGAAATCTACTAAATGCAAAAAAGATAAGTTAAAATCAATGTTCCTGAAACTATTTCAAAAAATAAAGGAAAGCAAACTCCCTAATATTCTATGAGGGCTTCATTACTCTAATAGCAACACCAGACAAGGGTACCCCCAAAATGAAAACTATAGGCCAATATTCCTATTACACATTGCTACAAAAAAAAAAAAATACTAGCAAACAAAATTTAACACATAAAAAATATAACATGATCAAGTGGGATTTATCCCAGGGATGTAAGAATCATTCATCATACGCAAATCAATAAACATGATATATCACATCAACAGAATAAAGGACAAAAAACAAATGATCATCTCAACAGACAGAAAAAAAGACATTTGATAAAATTCAAATATTTTTTCATAAAACTCTCAATGAACTAGAAATAAAAGGAAATTACTAAAAAGTAAAAAAAGTCATATATCACAAACTCACAGCTAACATTTTACCAAATAAGGAAAGTTGAAAACCTTGCCTCTAAGATCTGGAAGGAAACAAAAGTGTCTATGTTCACCACTTCTATTTAACAAAAAGAAATAGAAGATTTTCAAATTGGAAAATTTGCAAGATAAAACTTAATATATAGAAAAATTGCTTTTCTATATATCAACAATAAGCTCACTGAGAAAAAAAATTAAGAATGCAATTCCATTTATAATTGCTTCCAAAAAAAAAAAACAATTTAATCAAGAAGATGAAAGATCCCTGAAGTGAAAACTACAAAACACTGATGAAAGATTTTGAAAGAACACAAACATATAAAGAGACATTTTGATTATAAATCTGAGAAATTAAGATAGTTAAAATGACCATACTGTTTAAAGAAATTTACAGATTCCATGCAACCTGTATCAAAATATCAGTCATTTTTAACACATTTTTTAAAAATTCTGAAATTTGTATGAAACCATAAAATTCCTAAGTACTCAAAGGAATCCTGAACAAAAATAAAAATAAAGTGGGGAGCATTACACCATCTGACTTCAAAGAATATTGCAAATCTATAGTAACAAAAATAGCGTGGTATTGGTATAAAAACAGACCCACCATTAGAAAAGAGTAGAAGCTGGGCTCGGTGGCTCAGTCTGTAATCCCGCGCCTTTGGGAGGCTGAGGTGAGTGGATTGCCTGAGCCCGCGGGTTCGAGACCCGCCTGGGCAGGCGAAACCTCATCTCTACAATAAATAAAAAAAAATTAGCCGGGCGTGGTAGCGCGCGCCTGTAATTCCAGCTACTTGGAAGGCTGAGGCGGAAGGATCGCCGGAGCCCAGCAGGTCGAGGCTGCGGTGGCCGGGAGCGGCCATTGCACTCCAGTCTGGGCGACAGAGTGAGAC
>CAUYQG010114522.1:0-24039 GCA_963574415.1 Tarsius wallacei | reverse complement strand
CACTCGTATGTTTATTGCAGCATTGTTCACAATAGCAAGAACCTGGAAGCAACCTTGCTGTCCATCAAAAGAGGACTGGATTAAAAAAATGTGGTACATATACACAATGGAATACTACGCAGCCATAAAAAAGAATGAAATCATGAATTTTGCATCAACCTGGATGGAACTAGAGTCAATTATACTGAGTGACCTCTCACAGAAACAAAAAACTGAGTATCACATGTTCTCACTCATATAGTAGACCTTGATCATCCAACGTATTACCACAAGAAAATGAATGACAGTGGTGGGAAACTGTGGGGGGGGGGGTGGATAGGGGAAGGGATTAATGGTAGTAAATACCTGTTTGGGGATGGGGGGACACTTCTTGTCAACAAGGGTGCCTGAATGAGACATATTTGTGTACCTAACCCTTAACTGTACTCCACAATATCACAATAAAAAAATATTGAATATAAAAAAATTAAAAAAAAACAAAATCCACATCCTGTATGTCAAAAAAAAAAAAAGATTTATGGCCATTTGATTTTTTTTAGATGTTAAAAAATTTGCTAACTATGATTATCTCTGTTCAACCAACTTCTGAATTATCAGCATTTTATATGTTTTACCCTTCACATATACAACAGGGCTATATGTGTATTTGTGTGTTCCCACAAAGGTGAGTGTGTCAATGGACCTGCATCAACACACTTTTGTGTGAAACAAATCCTACAACAAAACTGTAAAGTGCTGTTATTACAGGTAGTTGCTTTCATTGGATTTGCCTAATAGTGAAAATAATAAAGTACATTTATATTTTGATAACCAAGACAGAATATGGAAAACATTTTAATCAGTTTCAGAAATACTAAAGGTTTTTTTGTTTTGTCTTGTTTTGCTTTGTGTTGAGATATTTGAGTGGTTTAAGTATAGTCAACTGGTGTTGTCTGGAGGAATAAATAACTCATTTATATCAGCTCTAACAGCTAAAAAAAAAGAGTATTTATACCTTTTTGAATATTCTTTTGTTTTTCTGGTCAATTCAGAATTTTTCTTCTTATCTAGTCAAATCTTATCCTTTCTGTCAAAATGAAATTCAGGCATTTTTCTCTACCAAAAATGCCACATATTACACACACACACACACGCACACACGCACAAACACACACACATATGTGTATATATAACAAAATTGAAATTTAGAAAGTCAAGAAAGACAATCTTCATAATTAAGCACCACTTAAGCACCCATAGTCAAAGGAAGCATTCCAATGATAAGCAACATCATAATCATAATAACAATGCCAATACCCAATCAAGGCAGTCACCCATGTGCTCAGATATAATAGCAAAGCCTCAGAAGAAAGAGAAAAACATGACTGAAAATTTTATTGGAATGAGCCAGCTTCCAAGGCTATTTGAAGTGGTTCTCTCTTTTTTTAATCATTTAAAATGTTTAGAAAAAGTGTGAGATTTGAGATAATGGACAAGAAACAGTTCCCAGGTCTGACCTTTTCTGAGCACTAAAGACTGAAGGCATTACCCCGTTTTGAATAATTCTTCAATTTGGTAACCATAGCAATTCATATTCTTTGGAAGACACTGAGAATTTTGCAGTGTTATACGTACATGAAGCATCCAAAGCAATATTATTTGATCAGAGTGAAAATATATGCAAATATTATGAACTTTTGGGTAACTAACATGGTAAGAGGGTGAATATTTTGGTACTCTATTTTGGTACATAACAGTAATTTAATGTTCTTTTAGTTACGGATGCCTTTCATAGCAATTTAAAATAAAAACAATGAAAGAGGAACTAATCTGTTTGAAGCAGTGGGAGAAAGACAACTTTTCTTCTTCATGATCAACTTTCTTCTCTCATCCTCTTGTCTACTACCATAATGCATTTAGCATAATGACTGGCACATAGTAGACACTTAAGAAATGAATGTTGTTGATTGAATAAATAAGTTAATAAGAGACTTTCGAGGAATCGCTAGGGAACTGTGAAGCACAGTTTTAAAATTCTGTTATACAACTAATTGGATTTAAGGAAGAGAAACATCTGGAAGATATGAAGAGCAGTAAATGTTGATTCTAAATAGCATTTAATTTTTGTTGAGAATTCACAAAGCACTCTTATTCTTAGCAGGGCTTTAATACCAAATATCACTATATTAGTGCGAAAATGCACTAAAACAGATTTCTTATATTTAGGTTGTACCAAAAAATGCATTTTTTTACAATGCTTATTATAAATGTATTTTATTATGAGACTCCTAGATATGAATCAAATTGTAGAAATATGACAAAGGTCATATCCATGTGATTTCAGTCATGTAGATGAAAACATATCACCATCAAATTGCAAATTTAATTGTTATTCTTAAATTTGGCTTCACATGATCAAAATTTAAGTTTTTAAAACTAATATTTATACTCACCTAAAAGAAAAAACACTTTAAAAGTCAAAGATTAAAAACAATTCTTCTGAGGTATTTGTTCATGGATGTTGTTGAATTTTTTCTTATATTTGAGAAAAAAAGCAAAGAATAGAGTTGGACAAAGTGAGAGGAACCAACACAATTTCTTTTTTAAAATTATAACATTAGATGCAGAAAAAGCTTTTGATCAAATCCAGCATCGCTTCTTGATAAAATTCCTCAAACACCTAGGTATGGAGAGAACATACCTCAAAATAGTAAGTACCACCTATGATAAACCCATAACTAGCATATTGCTAAATGGATGGAAACTGGAAACATTTCCCTTGAAAACTGGAACAAGACACAGCTGCCCACCCTCACCCCTCTTTTTCAACATTGTGTTGGAAGTCCTAGCTAGGGCAATTAGACAAGAGAAGGAAATCAGAGGTATCCAAACAGGAAAAGAGGAAGTCAAGTTATCCCTCTTTGCTGACAATATGATCCTATACCTTGAAAATCCAAGAGAATCTGTCAAAAACCTGCTTGCATTGATAAAGGACTTTGGCAAAGTCTCGGGGTACAAAATAAATGTGCAAAAAGACAGTTGCATTCTTATACACCAATGACAAGCATTCAGACAACCAAATAAAAAGCACAATCTTATTCACAATAGACACAAAAAAAAGAACGAAAAAGAAAAAGAAATACCTCAGCATCTTTCTAACCAGAGAAGTGAAAGACCTTTGCAATGAAAACTACAAAAAACTACTCAAAGATGGCACACACACAAAAAAGGAACAAATATTCCTTGCTCATGGATTGGAAGAATCAATATTGTTAAGAGTCCATCCTACCAAAAGCAATCTACAAATTCAGTGCAATACCCATTAAATTACCAAAATCATTCTTCTCTTACCTGGACATGACAATATATCACTTCATATGGAAACATAAATGACCACAAATAGCCCAAACAATCCTTAGCAAAAAAATAAAACAGGAGATATCACACTTCCAGACTTCAAACTTTACTATAAAGCTACAGTAATCAAAACAGCCTGGTATTGGTATAAGAACAGGAATGTAGAAAAATGGAACAAGATAGAGATTCTGAAAGCAAAACCTCAATTTTTCAACCAACTCATCTTTGACAAAGCCTCCACCAACAACCACTGGGGAGAGGAGAACCCATTCAGTAAATGCTGCTGGGAAAACTGGCTGACCACATGCAGAAGATTGAAACAGGA
The DNA here is from genome assembly GCA_963574415.1 of Tarsius wallacei. NCBI lineage: Eukaryota > Metazoa > Chordata > Mammalia > Primates > Tarsiidae > Tarsius > Tarsius wallacei. The sequence continues at coordinate 20,378 of CAUYQG010114522.1, read as the reverse complement.
CCCCTACCTGTTACCACACACAAAAATCAACTCTAAATGGATCAGAGACTTAAATGTAAAATCTCAAACTATAAGAACCTTAGAAAATGAGAGAGACACCCTTATGGAAATTAGAACTGGCAACCAGTTAATGATCAAAACCCCAAGTGTCCATGTCATAAGAGATTAGATAGAAAAATGGGACCTCATAAAACTGAAAAGCTTCTACATACCAAAAGAAACCACCAAGAGAGCGGAGAGACAGCCCAGAGAATGGACAAAAACATTTGCAAACTGTATATCTGACAAAGGCTCAACACCTTTTCAAGCTGGAAAGTCAGTCAGAGATTATTCAGACTATCATCTACATTTGATAAATGAGAAAAATCAAACTATAGAGGTGAAGAGAGTAGCTCAAAGAAGATGGGCTAAGAGTAAAATCCAGATGTTCTGACATGAAGTTCAGTATTTTTTTTGACATTACATCATTTGACAGGAAAAATAATGATGATAACTCAACATAAACTGGTGGTATATTTTAAAGAAAAAAAAGTTTCTATTACTTTTTTTTCTTTTTAAAGTAGAAAATTGGATCCAAATATATATTTTGCAATCTCTAAAATGCCTAACAGTTGCTGAATAATATATTACAGAATGAAAGTGCATTAATAGAAGTTTAGAATGTATGATTCCAACTCATGTTGAAATCATGTGATTTCAATAAGCTTTACCTGGAGTTGTGTGAGTTTCGCATTTCCAAATTTATTTGTGAAAGTATTGAATTCTAACTTCAGGCAGTGTAATTGGTTGCCTTATACCACATGGCTACATGAATGACAGAAAAGATCAAAGCAGTGGCAGAAAGACAACCTTTTGTCTTCATAATCCAACTTTCTTTCCTCATTCAGTAACTTGGACTAATTTGAAAAGAAAAAATATCATTTTAAGTGAAAAAGTACAATCTTCTAAATAAATGTAATTTAAGGCACCTATATTACTTGAAAATATACCGGCAAAGTAATGCCACACCTCCAACCCCTAACTTAATTCTACTATAACGATGCATGTTTACGTATTCTACTTTTCCCGGAATAATTTCTATAGTCATTTTTATTTTTTCTGAACTGGAACATGTGCCTCCATGGGCATCGATTTCCCTATGGCACTATCTATTGACATTTACTCGTTCGTCCCCAGTAGACATATATTATTTCAATAGAAATGGGTTGGAATTCCTCTGATTCCCCTTTAGTATTTTGTAGACATGGTTTCATCACTTTTATTCAATATATCATATTCTTTTAAGCTCGTAAACCTACCCTCTTCCTGTCTGATTTCAATAATTTTGAAGTCACTCACATAATCTTTGAAGATGCTGGTATCAGTTTTACTGTTATATATTTGTTGTGTTCACAATAATTCCGAGATATTTCAACTAAAAATTCATGGCATATACAACACGTTGGCTTCATAATGTCTATACTTCCTTGTCCATCTTCTACACTCTGATTTTCCAATTAATTCACAATGAAATTCACTAAAAATTGTTAGCACCTAGAATTATCCCGCCTCTGTACTCTTTAACACTGAAATTTCTCTCTCATAACTTTCTTCTATTTAATCTCTTCTACTCCTACATCCTAAATAAGCCTAGGGTTTTTGTCAAAACTTTTAATTCTGTTACCTTTGCTTTCTATAACTTCCTATATATGATAAACTTCTTAAAGTATACTTTCACCAGCAACTTGAATTTCTTTGTTTTTCTCATAATACCTGCCCAGTCAATTAATATATTAATTTTAGAGTTCAAAAGTGTTAGTAAACTTGTCTGTGTTACTTCCGGGCTTCTGAAAATTGCTGGAGAAAATCACACAACTTATGGAAAGTGGCGCCATTAAAAACTTATTCTTTCCAATAGTTCAGGTAGAACCTTAATGTCCTGAGACTATTATTTTATCTATTTCTGCTGTTTCTTTTTGAAAAAATAAAGAAATAAAATCCTCTTTTTATTGTAAGATAGTTCAAATTAAGTTGAAAAAGTGGAGGATGATAGAATGTTGAGAAGGTACAGAGATTTAATGGAAATTAATACAACCAGACTCAGACGGATTCAGAATTAGTAGTTAGAATGCCATAATGTACTATGGTACTGATTTTCTCTGGTTTTTATTTGTTTGTTTGTTTGTTTGTTTGTTTCATTCTTTCTGTCTTTGGCTACTTCTCAGTCCATATGATTTTTCTTCTCTGTGCTCATTTACTTTATTATCCTTTCTGATTTCCACAACTACCCTGGACAGTCTTTCAGTGTCCCAAGTCTAAATTCCCAGACAAGAGACAGTATATTTGATTAGTTTGGTTGAGTAACTGATCAGCAGATAATATTACAAACATGCCCATCTAAGCTAAATTCTTTAATAGGGGTTTTGGACAGTGTCAAGTATGAGAAAATGTTTTCCCTTTTAGTTCTTCTACCTTTATTGGTATTCTCAAGTCTTCTATGTTGCACTATTTTTAACACTTTTAGACTCTAATGTTTAAGAAAAGTATAAGACAATGTTTTCTGCTATCACTGTGATCTTGATTTATGCTTTTTCTTTTTATCTCAATATTCTAAATGAGTATTGCTTTGGTTTTGCTGCCCTCCAGAAAACTCTTTTATTTCTTATTTTTTTTCTTGCACAGCCATAGAGAAAATAGTCTATGTTTGTGTGTACTTACTTCCTTTCCACTTGTCAACAAATTGCCATTCTTCGGTGTATACCATTTGTCTACATGGCTAAAGCTCTACGCATTGGTTTTATTATTTAAGCAAATAAGACAAAACTCAATACACCTTGCTTTTGTAACTTAATACTATATTTTGGATGTGTAATTAGAAAAAAAGTGCTTCTTTCCCATTTCCAGTCTTTCATTCTATATGAAAGAATAACTATTAGCATAATATTCCTGGCCTCTTCCCACTTCTTTTCTCATTTTGCCTAATGGGATGAGCAATGATGTAATCTAATAAGTGATTTTTTTTGGAAAGAGAAGATTCTTCTTCCTAGAAAATTTTTTCTCCTTTTCTTTTTGCCTCTTGAGAATTAATGGTCTACAGTGGACATTTGTTCATCTGTGTTCCTCTAGGAACAGCCTACTACAAATGGCAGGCAAGTATTAAGACATCAGAAACTGTTCCAGCTTTATAATCAGTAATACTGAAATTCCCCTTTCTGATCAAAATAATTTATCCTTGCATTCTAGTAGAATATAATTTAAAAAATAATAGGAATTTCACTTATTCATAAGCCACATTCTCCAATATTAACTTTTTCATTAATAAAACATTTTATTTTAATCCCTATCATTATTTCTGTGTCTCATTTCCCACTTTGTTGAGTCATAAATATTGAACAATAGAGTTTTGGGGGCAAGATAATTCCTGGAGGTTGGGTGTTCTCTTAAGCCCTTTATGGATGACTTTAAACTTTGGTAGCACTATATTAAGTGCAGGATACTTAAGTTTTTGAACTTGAAGTTTACAGTGGTCTGTATTATGCAAAATCATGGGATTTAAAGTTGTGAAAGGAGTCATTAATGCTGTGACCTTAGCTCATGCAGTCTTTTAATAAGCAAATGCTTTTAGAAATGCTTTTGATGTGAACTTCAGTAAAAGAAGAGACTGCAGGGGCTACAGCCAGATATCAGTCATGGAGTGACCTCAGAAGATGTTGGCCATGTGAAGATTAACAAGCAAATATTAACTTCAGCGAAAGTGTGAGCCTCAGAAAACTCTCACACGTTGTGAGCAACCTTAGTCAAATGATGGGAAATTTAGGGCGCAGGCAACAGTAACTTGAATTTAAACTAAATTGAAGTTGAATTGAATGCTTCAGACATTATGGAGCTCAAAAGGTTTTGCATAAAAATGTTACAGACATTAAAAAAAAACAGTTCTAGATCTGCTGCATTCACTGCCAAGGAAACAGTGGTAAAGGGGAAAAATTTGGATTCATGTAGATTGTTCACAAGCTCAAGAGACACTCCTAAGCATATGTTCCCAGTATGAGTCTGGATTCTTTAATTATAGAGTGTGGGAAAAAGTCTTCTCTAAGTGACAGGTTTCAGAGGCCTCAGCTATTCCATAGCAAGCAGCAGTGGAAGTAACCACTGTGACCCATGACTAAAAATTCCTGTTTACAAAATAATGTGCATACTATTTCATGAGAAAAAAATCCAACTAAGTAATGAAATATGGGGCTCAAAATGTAAATGTGAATGAAGATGTTTGGAATAAGCAGTAAAATAGTCCCACAAAAGATCTAGTGAATTGGGTGGTCAATGTTGCAGATTTACAATCTTCTTGAAAAGGTAATAATATGTTGATGAAAGGATGGCAAACCATGTAAAATATTTTAGGATGGTTTATTTTGGCCAAATTTGAGTACCCAGACCCATGGCCTATGTTCCCATGATATAGTGTCCACTGTGGTTGAATGGTAGCTTGGTTACATAAAGTTTAAGATGACAAAAGTTACAAGAAACCATAAATCAATACATGTGAGATTTTCATTGTTTCAGTCCAGAGAGGCTGGACATTTTCAAATAGGAGAACACAGGCTAAAGGTAGTTGAAAGATTTTCTGATTGACACCTAGTAAGTTATAGTCATCTAAGGAACCTTAAAAGCCATAAAACAAATGGGCAGTTTGAGAAAGATAAGGAAGCAGAGTTGTTTGTTATGTAGATGAAGTTTTAGAAGTGGTGGTGGCAGACTTCAAAAAGAGCAAGTAATTGTTTTAAAAGGCAACAGAGTTTCTAAGACAACTGTACAAGGTCATAAAATACATTATTTTTTTTTCTTCTTTATCTGCCAATTTTGTTGGAAAGTAAATCACATCCAAAGTTAAGAATATAACAATGAAGATAAAAATGTTTGTTTAGTCATCAAATGTAAGCATAAGGAAGATGAGAGAGCTATATCAATATCAGACAAGATAGACTTTAAGACAAAGAGATGATGAGACATAAAGTGAAACACTTCATAATAATAAAAAGGCCAATTTACTAGGAAAACATAAAAATATTAATGTATATGCATCTGATAACAAGACTTCCAAAATACATGAAAACACAACTTGACCAAATAAAAGAGAAAAATAGATGACTCCATAATCATAGTTGGATACGCGAACACCTATTTCTCAAAAAATGGTAGAACTGTGATTTTGTTCTCTTTTATGGCTGCATAATATTTCATTGTGTATATATACAACTTTTTAAAATTCAGTCTACTATCAGTGAGTAGCAGTGTTGGTTCCATGTTTTTGCTATTTTTGAATAGTGCAACAATACACAGGCATGTGCAGGTTTCTTTCTGGTAAGTGATTTATGTTCCTCCAGGTATGTTGCCAGCAGAGGGCTTGCTGAATTCTATGGAAGATCAATTTTTAGTTCTTTTAGAAATCATTACACTGCTTTTCATAGAGGTTGAACTAGCTTACATTCCCACCAACATTGTAGAAGCGTACTGCCAGAGGGAGTGAGGGCAGACTAGAAGCCCAAACTTCACCTGTGTGCAGCCTACTTATGTAGCAAAGCTTCACTTGTACCCCACAACTCTCAAATAAACAAACAAATAATTACATAGAAATGGCAGAATTAGATAAGAATTAATAAACAACACTAATGATCTATACAGCACTATTGAGTAACATGGCTTCATTGATATTTATAGAAAACTATACCCTAGGCCAGGCACAGTGGCTCACACCTGTAATACCAGAAATTTGGAAGGCCAAGGTGGGAGGATTGCCTGAGGCCAGAGGTTTGAGACCAGCCTAGGCAACACATTAAAACCTCGTATCTAAAAATAATAATAATCAATTAGAAAAATAAGAATACTGCACCCTAAAACTATAATTATTTTCAAGTTGATATGGCACATTCACCAAGACAGACCTTGTACTAAGTCATAAAGCAAATCTCAATACATTTAAAAGGGCTGAAGTACAGAATATGTGATCATGCAACAATGAAATTGAATAAAAAATCAATAACAACTAGATGTCTAAAAACACAAAATACTTTATAGTTTATATTACATATTATATATTATACCTTAACCCTAACCCTAACTCTAGCCCTAACAAAACATTTCTAAATGCCTCATAGTTCAAAGAAGAAAAAATAAAGAAAATTAGAAAATATTTCAAAATGAATTATAATAAAAATGCAACATATTAATATTTTTGGCACATAGCTAAAGCAGAGCTTAAAGGAAAACCTGTATCTTTAAATGCTTATATGATCAAAAATAGGTCTACAATATAAAAGTAACCTAACATTTCACCTTAAGTAGCTAGTAAAGGAAAAGGGAAGTAAAATGATAATAAAGATAAGAGCAGAAATAAATTCAATGAAAAATAGTCAAACAACATAAAAAAGAAAGTCAAAAGCTGCTTTTGGAAAAGATGTACAAAATTGATAGACCCCCCTAGGTAAGATGATTAAGAAAAAAAAGCATTACTAATTCCAGGAATGAAAGAGAGTTTATCATTAAAGATGTTGCAAACATTTAAATTACATGAAAATATTATGAATCATTTTATTTTGGAAATTTCAGAAACTTTGATAAATATTTAAATTAAAGGAAAATACAAGTTATCAAGATTAAAACTCAGTGAAATATAAAATCTGGATAGTCCCACATCGATAAAATTAATTCAACTTACTATCAAAAATTTCCCACAATAAAAACTGCAACTCCAGATGATTTCACTGATGAAGTCTACCAAACATCTAAGGAAGAAATAATTCCGACAATACATGAACACATTAAGATAATAGAGTAGGAAGGAACACTTCTCAATCCATTTTATATAATTGGGAAATGACATTGGTGTTATAGAACAAATACACACTTCATAACAGAACAATTCTAATCCTAGGTATTTTCTAAGACAAATAAATACATATGTTCACAAAAACCCTTGTCCACATATATTTATAGCAGCTTTATTCTAAATAGCCCCAAACTGAAATTCACTCATATGTGAAACAAAGGACGAATGGATTAACAAAATGTGTTATTCGTATAAAGCAACTACATCCATTCCACTAAGAACCCACATTGAAGTAAACAAAGGAATGCTAACTCAGCAGTAAAATGCAATGAATAACTGTTATACACATGCAAGAATCTTAAAAACATTATGCTGAGTAAAAGAATAAAGACAAGAGAATAAGTACTGTATGATTCTGTTCATATTATTCATTCATTCATTCATTCATTCATTTTAAAGATGTGGGGTACAATTCAGAATTAGGTATATGGCTATTGTACAGGTGAAGTTTGGGTCTGACTTTGGTTCTCACTTCACCTGCTTTGAGATCAGGTACCCTTATTGATGAAGTGTGCCCCCCCTCCCCTGGCAGTGTCCCACTACTGTCAATCCCATGTTTTTTCTAGAATAGGCAAAACAAACTAACAAATAAATAAATGGAAATGGTAGAATGACATAAGAACTAATAAACGACATTGATGATCTGAACAACACTATTGAGTAACATTGTATATGTTTGTCTCCTCTTAGGGTGGTAAAAATAGAGATAAATTAGGAAGGGCATCAAGAAACTTGCTCAATGTTAATATTCTATACTTTGATAGAGATTTGGATTTTGCAAATGAATATACTTGCCAAAATTCAGTGATTATGCCTTTCTTTGCATATTCATTTTATGTTAAAAGAAAAATTAATACAAACAAATTTTAAGTTATCATTGATGACAAAGCATACTCAGGCATGAAAGGAAAATTGTACTGATGTCTGAAATTTACTTTGAAGTTGACCAATTATAAACTGGACTGATAGATGAATTAAAGATAAGCAGATAGATTGATAATATGCTACATCAAGTAGAGTGTTAATGGTGGAATTTAGGTGGTCGTTATCTTCATGTGTATTGTAAAATTTATTAAACTTTGCTATGTGAAGATTTTCATAATAAAATCTTGGAATAAAAGACTATGGCTCTTCTCTCTGAGAGAGGTATCTCTCTCTATATATATGTATATCGATTTTCACCAAAAAGAAGCTAAATATTTGACAGTGCCAAAATTAGCTTCTTGTAGGAACATTTCTCAGTTAAGTTCACAGGTTATACATTCAGGAAATTTGGCCTCCAATTGGTGCTTTGGTGAAGTTAATATTAAGCATGTCTTTTTCTACCCTTCTCTCAGATATCAGTGAGTCTTTGTTACATTGTTTGACACAGTTAATTACTATATTCTGAGAACATAATTTGGTCTTGCATAACTGCTATAGGAAGGGATTTTATAAAATTAAATTTGCCTTATTTGTAGCTGGCTTTCTGATGATTGTATGTTCTGTGAATTCTTTGAATTGTTTAAAAATCAAGGCTCATGTAAGACTTGGTAATTAAGAAAATAAAAAACGTAAGGAATTATACCCATTTCACTCAGTAAAACCAAGCTGAAGTTGCCTAAAGAATGCTCATTCTATTCAGGTATTGATCACCAATCTAAGATGTAGAGGGCAAGAAATTGGAGAGAATTTTAATTTACTTAAACTTTTAACTAGCAAGAACAAAATAATTTAATTTATGGCCTTAAATCCTTTGAACTTTAATATCTTTGAACATTAACTTTCTAGGATAATTAATTTTTTGACTTTTATTTCTCCCTGAGAACTTGATAATAGGCTGACATATTCAAATGTGGGTTATGGTTGGTATTTTATTGTTGGAGTATTTTAATGCTGTCTTTGATTCTCATTGCAGAACTTCTACAAGGATATGTTGAGCACTGGCTGGACATCACTGCAGCTGGGAAACAGAACAGGGAATGAAATAAGGCATGTCTTCTAATTTATTTCAGAAATTTCGGCAAGCAAAATCTATACTGAGAAAATACATCCCAAAAATATATAAGAAGAATCAATGGTTGGTATAGGCAGGTCAGCCACTGGATGGAGGGAGCAGCACTATTCCGAAAGGTAGCTGATCTCTTCCACCGTGTTAATAACTAAACCACTGGTTGCCTATAGATTTAATGGTTAAGTTACAAGCTTGCAATCATAAAAGTCAGGAGATCATTGAAGGAAAACATGATTTTTTCCAGCCCTGCTGCTTTCATCCACATGGAGCAACATTTATTAATATCACAGGTTTGCCTTTTGTCTTCTTCCTCATGGACTTGAAATTTCATATGTGTTTGATAAATTTAGGAAGAATTAACTGGTCATACTTGGCTTGGTCTTTCCATCTTTTCTTTCCTTTGAGGTAAGGCTGCACACAAAGAACACATATTATGCTAATGGCATCAGAGGACAGGCTTGTCTTGGACCAGCAGTGGCAGTCTGTCCTGGGAAATGGGCCTGCACTAGACTGACTGTTCGTCCAACAGCAGATGTGTGCAAGGACAGTGGGGATGTGCAGTTCTGTGGTGGCTTCTCTACTGTGTAGGTCTGCCTGTTCCCTGTTGGCCATATGAGATTGAACACCAGGTGTTAATAATTCTGTCTGGCATAGGCTCTTGAGAGCTGGGGTTATGGTGCTACAGGCACCCATGTGAAGATGGTGGAATGATGGCAGGAACTCAGGGATGGTAGTTGCAGCTGACACGCAAAGCAGGACACCTCCATTATTGGGTCTGGTTACAAGATGGCACTGAGCTATAGCAGCTTAAGTGGTGGGGGAGGGGAAACTCAAGGTGGGCTTCTACTTTAAGATAATGCAGTTATGTGAACACTCAGCTACACTCAAACTGAATTTTGGACATTTGAGGACTGAGATCTCTCTTTTAGAAAGTATTGCTGGTGTTTGTGGTGGCAATGGGAAGCAGTGGGGATCCCCAGTTTATCTTTTCCAAGAAGTCCTTTCTGACTCTCAGCTGATCTCATTGTGGCAGAGACAGGATGCATTGCTCCTCTCTGTTGTGCTATTTTACATTCTGTGAACCATAGAGATTGATCCATTCCTCAACCCAGTGCCCTCAAGTATACTTTCTTGATCATTCTAGTCAAAACATAGTTTTTTATTCATTGTTTTGGTCTCTTTTTGTTGGGGGGAGGCAGTGTCAGATGGTTCTAGTTGGCCAGTTTGCTGGCATCACTCTGGATCATATGGTAATTCTATTTATATTTTTTTTAGAAAATTGCATCATTTTTTTCATGATGGTAGTACTACTTCATATTTTCACCAACAATGTACAAGGATTCCTTCTCCATATCCTTACTAACACTTTTTTTAAGAAATGTCTTTTGGATAATAGACATACTAGCAGGTGTGGGGTTATAGCTTCATGATTGCTTTAATTTGCATTTTCTAGATGATTAGTGATGAACATTTCTTCATATACCTGTTTGTTGGCTTTTTGTATTTCTTTTTGAAAGAAATATCTATTCAATTAATTTGCCTGCTTTTTTCTTTCTTTCTTTTTTTTTTTTTTTTTTTTTTGGTTAGAACCTCATTCCTTTGCCAAGGCAGTGACACGCTCACGGCCACCCCAGTGTTGACCTGCTGGGCTCAGGCAATCCTTCTGCCTCAGCCTTCCAAGTAGCTGGAACTACAGGCACATGCCATCATGCTAGGCTAATTTTTAAATTTATTGTACAGATGAGGTCTTGCCAAGTTGCCAGATTATTCTCAAACCCATGGGATCAGACAATCCCCTCACCTCGGCCTCCCACCATGCTGGGATTACAAGTTTGAGCCACTGCATCCAGTCTGCCTGCTTTTTCTTTTTTTAATTAAAGTTATTTGTTTTCTTGCTTCTGAGTGGTTTGAGTTTAAATATATTTTGGATACCAATGCTTTATTAAATGTGTGCTTTACAAATATTTTCTCCCATTCTGTAAATTGCCTTTTCACTCTGTAGATTATTTCCTTGGCTGTACAGAAGTTTTTTAGCTTGTTGCAGTCTAATTTGTCTATTGTTGCTTTTTCTTCCCATATTTGGGGGGGTCATATCTAAAAAATAATTATCCACACCAACGTCATGGAGTTTTCCCTATGTTTTCTTTGAATAGTTTTGCAGTTTTAGGTTTCATATTTAAGGGCTTATTGAAATTCCTTTGTATATTATATACTTTCCTTGCTGCTTTCAGAATGCTTTATCTTTTATTTTGAAGGTTTTATTGTAGTATTTCTTTCTGTAATCTTGTTTGAATTAAATCTGATTCAAAATCTTTGACTTCTCTGTACTTGGATATTTATATCTTTCCTGAGATTTAAAAATTTTTAGCTATGATTTCTTTAAAAATGTTTTTCTGTCCCATTTTTTTCTGTCTTATTTGTCTTATAGGACATGAGAGCTGGTTGTCTTAATGCTTTCTTATAAATCCTGTAGACTTTTTTGTTTCCTTCTCATTCTTTTTTTTTTCTTCTCTGTGTATTTTTAAATAACCTGTCTTTGAATTCACAAATTATTTTCTGCTTGCTTCATCAGTTCTGCTGCAGACACTTTCTACTACATTTTTGTTTCATTTATTGTATTTTTTAGCTCCAGATTTAGGGTTTAAAAAAATGATTTCAGCCTCTTTTAAAAAACAGTTATTGTTTTTTATTTCTTGTGTTCCTGATTTGGTTGAATTATTTCTCTCATTTTGAATTTTGCTAAGCATCTTTAAAACAACTAATTTCAATTCTTTGACTGGCCATTCATAACCTTCCATTTTTGGGGGATCAGTTACAAGGAATCATGTTCTCATGGTGGTGATATACTTATTTTTTAATTTATTTTTATTTTTATTTTTTTGGTTTAGAGACAAAGTCTTTCTCTGTCTCTCAGGCTGAAGTTCAGTGACACAGTCATAGCTCACTGTAGCCTAAAACTCTCAAACTCATGGCCTCCAGTGATCCTCCTGCTTCCCCTGAATAGTTGGGATTACAGCCACGTGCCACCATTCCTGGGTAAATTTTTAGTGGGGTCTTGCTATGTTGCCCAGGCTAGTCTTGAACTACTGGTTTCAAGCAATCTTTCTACCTCAGCCTCTCAAATAGTTGAGGTTACAGGCATGAGTCTATTTTGTTGTTCATTTTTTCTTGTTTCCTTACAGTGATGTCTGCACATTTGATGTAGAAATTACCACTTTACGATTTTATGAGCTGATTTTTGTGTGGAAAAAATTTTTCCCTATGAAAGAGTATGAACGTATTGGTTTGATAGGGTGCAGCAGTGCTGACTTCAGTGTGGATGCCGCACCGTAAGCTCAGTACAACTCTGCTAGCTGAGGTCATCATTGGTGATTATTTTCAGGATCTTCAGTGGCCACTACTGTAACTGTCTACAGTAGTAGTTAGAGCTGTTAGATCTTCCGTAGCAATGACTGCTAGGGTTCTTCCATTTTTTTCCTCCCACCAAGGAAGTCATGGCTGAGGGTATTTCTCTTAACACCAAATTTGCCTTGTCAGCCTCCTCATATTTACAGTATCACTCATGTCTGATGAATGGAATCCAAAGAGCAGCAACAGAACTGATTACTAAAGCATAAGCATGCATGGTGAGACTATTATTCCAGGGTCAGGAGTAATAATGGCACTGATATCTGGGACACAGGTATTTTTGCTGTCATGTTGGTAATGTTGTGAGAGGAATTGCTGATTGTGAAGTGGCTGGATAGCTGGAGCCTGGAATGCAGCCCTAAGCTACATTGGCTCCAGAATGTGTAGTGAGCTGGTGACCAGAGCATGGGCAACTGAGCTGGAGACCAGAGCATGGGCAAGTGGAGAGTAATCTTTGCTCCAGAGCACAGAGTATGGAATAGCTTACCATGGTGAAGGCTTTAGTGTCTAAGGTGCGAATTCACAGAGTACAGCTTCCTATCAACTGATTTGTATTGATCTGCCAGCATTAGATGGTATTTCTTTGTTATTCATTCGGTACAAATTTAGTGATTGTCTACTATGTACTAGACAATATTTTCTTTTCTTTTCTTTTTCTTTCTTCCTTTTTTTTTTTTTGAGTTGGAGTCTTACTCTGTCACCAAGGCTGGAGGGCAGTGGCATGCTCTAGGCCACTGCAGCCTTGACCTGCTGTGTTCAGGTGATCCTTCTGGCTCAGCCCTCCAAGTAGCTGGAACTATAGGCATGCACCACCATGCCCAGCTAATTTTTTGTCTTATTGTAGAGATGAGGTCTTGCCAAGTTTCCTGGGCTGGTCTTGAACCTGTGGGCTCAGGCAATACTCTCACCTTGGCCTCCCAAAGTGCTGGGATTATAGGCGTGAGCCACCGTGCCGATTGTCAGTATTTTTGATGTTATTTTAGGCATCTTTGAACAAAACAGATAAAATACCTTTTTTCCATGAGCCTAATATCTAGATATATATATATTTTAAAAACATAGCAAGTTTCAAATTTGTGCTCTTTTCTTTCTCCAACTCTTAATTTTTGTCAGTTGTATCATATATTTAAATTGCTAATTTTTATCATTTTATGTTCAATTATTTAATCACAAGTGCTTGCCCTTAATTGTGTAATTATTTCCTTTAGTCATCCCTGGAGGTGCTTTAATACCCCAGTCTCCACATTTACAAGTCCTGAGTTCCTTAATTGGATCCCGTAACTAGTTCAAAATATCTCTGCATGCATTATGGATTCTTTCTTTATGTTGATAAATATTTTTTCAAACTTTCTTATACTAGAAAAGTAGCTTGGTTAGGTATAAAATACTTGGTTCACACATCTTGTCCTTCTTCTCCCCATTAAACTGCAGTTTTACTTTGGCAATGAATGTTTTAATAGAGCTCTGAAGCCAGTCTAAATTTTTCCTCCCAAGTAATTTTTGTTTTTATTCTGCTTATCTTTTCTTTTTTGTTTCAAGATCTCATTTGATGACCATACTACTTTTAGTTATTATATTTCCTTAGGCTTTTCTTGGCTGTGACAATTTCTCAGAATTCTCTTATTTTTGATGACTTTGACAGTTTTGAAGAGTACTGGTCAAGTATTTTATTAAATGTCTCTCAAATAAAAATTTTCGGATATTTTTCTCATGATTAAATGGTTGTTATACATTCTTGGAAGGAAGACCACAGAGGTAAATTGCCATTTTCATTGCATAAAGTCAAGGGCATATACGAGTAACATGATTTGTCACTGTTGTTGTTGACCTTAATAACATAACTGGCTGAAGTAGTTTGTCAGGTTGCTCCACTGTGGAGTCACACTGTTTCTCCCTTTTCAATACTGCCCTCTTTGGAATTTAGTCAATCTACGCTTAAGGAGTAGGGTGTTATGTTCACCTCCTTGAGGATGGATTATCTACATAAATTATTTGGAATTCTGTGTAGGAGAATTTTCTATTCTCCCTTACTTATTTCCTTACTCAATATTTATTTATAAGATATGACTCATTGATATTTATTTTATACTTTGGGCTGTAATTCAATTCTACTTCATTTTGTTGCTCAAGTTTTTTCCATCATTGACCATTAAAGCAATTTACATTGACTCCCATGTGCCACTGATGTAGTCCTACATAGGGGGCATATTCTGTCTGAGAACCTGCTCAACTTATGATGCTATGGATATGATCTAAACTCATTTTGTATCGTGCTTGTAACAGTTTTAGAGTCAGCTATTTCTTTCAAATCCCTGGTTTATTTTATTATGGAATGGTATTAGAAATCAAAATCTGGACACTAGGTGTACTCATTCATAATTGGGTGCTATTCTTTCTAAGATCTTTCAGATAACAAATGAAATATGTGTGTATATTAGCCTGTGTATGTACATATATATGCATGTATGTATCATCTATCTCTATCTTCTATCTATCTAAATGTTCGTATACATTACCATCTATATGTATGTTAAGTTGAGCATGTGTTCATAATAATGTCTTCAACTTCAATTCATTATCAGGTGAAACTTTCTAGCCACCTACCCTTAGCAGTTTGTAAACTCCCATCCCAAAAGTGAGAGACTTGGTTCATCACTTTACTAAAGTATTAAAGCCCTATATATTGTAAAGCAGTATTAGAATCATTAAGTCATACCTTTGTGGGGAAAAAGAAACAAAAATATAAACTTTATCAAACAGAGTGCAATGAAGTTTCTTTGTCTTTTCTTTTAGACATCACTCATTTCAAAATTTACTTAGGACAGCACCTCTATCCCCCAAACACTTAAGTGAGGTTGTTTCAAATACTTAAAGTTAGGGTTTTATTTATTTATTTATTTATTTATTTATTTGAGTTGGAGTCTCACTCTGTCGCCCAGACTGGAGTGCAGTGGCCGCTCCTGGTCACTGCAGCGTCGACTTGCTGGGCTCCAGCGATCCCTCCGCCTCAGCCTTCCAAGTAGCTGGAACTACAAGCGCACGCCACCATACCCAGCTAATTTTTTGATTTATTGTAGAGATGAGGTCTCACCATTGCCCAGGCGGGTCTTGAACCCGCGGGCTCAGGCAATCCACTCACCTCAGCCTCCCAAGGCGCGGGATTACAGACTGACCCACCAAGCCCGGCTTAGGGTTTTCTTAAATTTATTTATTTATTACAGAGTTGTGGGGTACAAGTGAGGATTTACTACATAAGTAGGCTGCATGCAGGTGAAGTTTGGGTTTCTAGCTGTTCCTCACTCTCCCTGGTAGTGAACCAGCTACCCACTGTGTTGTCATGTGCTCCCCATTTTCTTCCTCCTTCCTTCTCCTAGCAGTATTCAGCAACTGCTGATCTTACCCTTGTGCTAACGTGACTAGTATTCAGAGTCCACTTATGAATGAGAACATGTGGTATTCAGTTATTTGTTTCTGTAATAGTTCACTTAGTATGATGGTCTCCATCTGCATTCAAGTTGGTGTGAAGTCCATGATTTTGTTCTTCTTTATGTGTTCATAATACTCCACCGTACATATGTACATTTGCTTTATCCAGCCCACTTTCAATGGGGCAAACAATGTTGGTTCCATGTTTTGCTATTGTTAATAGTGTGACAATAAACATACATCTACAGGTGTCCTTTTGGTAGAACAATTTATGTTCTTTCAGGTATATTTCTAGGAGAGGGATTGCTTGATCCTATATAGAAATATAGACATATATAGAAATTTATTGACAATATAGAAATTCACATCTAAGCATGAATAGAAGAAACAATCCTCAACTGAAGGAACAAAGTGGGAAATGTCACACTTCCAGACTTTAAACATATTACAAAGCTACAATAAGCAAGACGGTATGGTATTGGTAAGGAATAGGTACACAGACAAATGGAACAGGACAGAGAGTCTGAAAGTAAAAACACAGTCCCTCAACCAACTCATCTTTTGGGAAAGGAGACCATATTTATTAATAGTAAATGGTGCTGGGAAAACCGGCTATCCACATGCAGAGGAATGAAACTGGAAACTTACCTATCACCATATACAAAAACCAACACAAAATGGATCAAGGACCTAAACATAAAACCTCAAACTATAAGAATCTTAGAAGAAAACATAGGAAACACAATTCTGGACAAAGAGTAGGCAACAAATTCATGACCAAGTTCCCAAAGGTGAATGCTACAAAAGCTATGGTAGACCCATCAAACTGAAAGTTTTTGCACAGCAAAAGAAACCATCAAGAGAGTAAAGAGGGAACAAAAATAATAGCAAAAAAAGCTTGAAAATTATGCATCTAACAAAGGCCTAACATCCAGGATATACAAGGAACTTAAATGAACTGAAAGGGGTAAAAATTAATAAATAAATAATGAGACAATGGACATGAACAGATGCTTCTCAAAAGATGGCATACAAGCAGCCAAGAAACACATGAAAAAATGTTCAGCCTCACTAATCACCAGAGAAATGCAAATCAAAACTACAAGATACCACCCAACTCTTGTAAAGATGGCTATCATTAATAAGTCAGAAAATAACAGGTGCTGTCATGGCTGCTGAGGAAAGGGAACACTTCTACACTGACCACTGATGGTGGGAATGTAAGCTAGTGCAAACTCTATGGAAAGCAGTATGGTGATTTCTAAAAGAACAAAAAAATAGAACTTCCATAAGTTTTTTGTTTGTTTGTTTGTTTACAGTCTGTATTCATCTTGGGATTCCCTCAACTTCTTAAATATGTATGTTTTAATTTGCATATATTAGGATTCACTCTTTGTGCTATAAATTTTACATGTTTTGATATGCATAGTCATATATACACCATTATAGTTTACAGAATACTTTCACTACCATAGAAATCCCATGTGTTTCTCCTATTAGTGAAATTAGTTGTCAATTCCCTGGCAACTAATTATCTTTTCACTGTCCGTATAGTTTTTCTTTATTCAAAATGTCATTTATTTAAAGTCATACAGTATGTAGACTTTTCTTTTCTTTTTTTTTTGAATTGGAGTCTCACTCTGTCACCCAGACTGGAGTTCAGTGGCCGCTCCCGGCCACTGCAGCCACGACCTGCTGGGCTCCAGCAATCCTTCCACCTCAGCCTTCCAAGTAGCTGGAACTACAGGCACGTGCTACCGCACCCTGCTAATTTTTGATTTATTGTAGAGATGAGGTCTTGCCAAGTTGCCCAGGCGGTTCTCGAACCCGCAGGTTCAGGCATTCCACTCACCTCAGCCTCCCAAGGTGTGGGATTACAGGCTAAGCCACAGAGCCCGGCATTTTTTTTTTTGATTTGTTGTAGAGTTGAGGTCTCGCCAAGTTGCCCAGGTGGGTCTCGAACCCGCGGGGTCAGGCAATCCACTCACCTCGGCCTCCCAAAGCACTGGGATTACAGGCTGAGCCACCGAGCCCTGCCAGAATGTAGACTTTTCAAAATGACTTATTTTACTTACAAATATGCATTTAAGGTTAATCTATATGTTTTCATGCTTTGATATCCTGTTTATTTTTAATGCATTGAAACATTTTATTGTATTAAGGTACCACACGCTGTTTGTGTATTCGTCTATTAAAGGTCATCTTGGTTGCTTCTGATTCTCTATGATAACAAATAAAACATAAATATTCACATATAAGTTTTTGTGTGTGCATACACCTTCAAATCAGTTAGGTAAATATATAGGAGCAGAACTGCTGTATCATATGATAAACCTATATTTAGTATTGTAAAAAACTGCCAAATTGTTTCAAAGTAGAAACAAATTTTGTATTTCCATTGCAATGAGTGGCAATTCTCTTATTGTAATGTATCATAGCAAGAATTTGGTATTGTCAAATCTTTTGTCCATTTCTAAATTGGGTTTTTACTTTCTTATTTGTGAGTTTTGAGATTTCTTTACATATTCTGAATGTAATTTTTAAACTAGATAAGCATTTGGCAAATTTTTCCTACCAGTCTTTTCATAATAGTCTTTTGAAGAGTAGATGTTTTTAATTTTAATAAAGTTTAACTTATTATTTTCTTTCACAAGTTAAAATATGCTTTTTATTGAAGTAAATTTAATATAACATAAAGTAAATCATTTTGTAGGATACAATTCTGTGGTGTTTAGTGCACTCAAAATATTTTAAAACCATTACATTTCTCAGCTTTTAAGAAATTTTCATCACCTCGAAAGAAAAATCTATACCCATTAAGCAGTCATTCCTCATGCCTTCCTTTCCCCAGCTGCAAGCAAGCACTAATATGGTTTCTGCCTCTTTAGATTAGCAAAATTTAGATATTTCATATATATGGATTTATACACTAAGTGAACCTCTGCATCCAGCTTTTTTCGTTTAGAATAATTTTTGAGTTTTATCAAAGTAGTGGTATATACATATACCTCATTCCTTTCTTATGACTGAGTAACAACCCATTATAAGAATACACCATGAGAATTGACAACAGAGGCCACCAGCCAAGTGAATACAGATCTATTACACCCTCCTCCCACAGTAGTCCATGGGGCATCTGACCCACACTGACAGCAAACCTATCAGCCTGCACTCCCCTGGGAAGTTAATCACTGAGAATATAGACTTTGGAATGGAAACAATGAAAAGCCCTCAGAATGACAGGTCTCAAGCCACAAACCCAGATATGAAGATATTAATAGAAGAAATAGAATTCAAGAGGGAGAAGGGGAAAGAATGAAGGAGTTAATAACTGAGAGGACAGAAATAAAGAATACAGTGAATGAAATAAAGAATGCAGTGAATGAAATAAATAACAAACTGATAAGCATGGAAAGAAGAATTAACCAAGGAGAAGAAAGAATCGCAGAGCTTGAGGACCCAAATGTGGAACTAACACAAACTGTTAAAAACATAGAAAAGAAACTTTAAAAGACCTGAAAAAAACCTTCCAGAGATGAGTGATTATTTCAAGAGGCCAAACCTAAGAGTAATTAGACTTCCTGAGGCAGAAAAAGAGACAGAGACCACCCTAGAACAAACATTCCATGAAATTATTCAAGAAAACTTCTCTCATCTCATCAGTGAAGTGACCATTCAAACAAAAGAGTTTCAGAGAACCACTGCAAGACAACATATGAGAAGACCAACTCCTAGACACAAAGCAATTTGCCTACACAAAGTAGATACCAAAGAAAAATCCTAAAGGCAGCAAGAAAAAAAGGTCAGACTACCTACAGGGGAAGACCAATTAGAATAGCAGAAGATTTATCTACAGAAACACTTTAGGCTAAGAGAGCTTGGAGCCCAATCTTCAAAGTTCTCAAAGATAAACAATTTCAGCCAAGAATTACCTATCCAGCTAAGCTAAGGTTTATCAGTAATAGAGAATTAAAATTCTTCCCAGACATTCAATTCCTAAGAGCTTATACTGCCTCCAGACCAGCTCTATAATACACCTTTAAGAAAGTATTAAACACAGAAGAAAGAAAAAAAGGAATGACAATGCCCTTCACAAGAATGCAGAAAAAAGATTGAAAACACACATATATCAAACCAAAAATTAGAAGAAAGGCAACAAACAAACAAATAGCAACAATAACAACAAATTCTATAAGAACCTCATGACAGGGATAAACTCTCACTTCTCAATAATTATCCTGAATGTGAATGGACTAAATGCACCACTGAAAAGACACAGAATGGCAAAATAGATAAAATATCATGAGACAACAATATATTGTCTCTAAGAGACTCATCTCACCAGAAAGGATGCTAACAGACTCAAAGTAAGAGGATGGGAAAAAAATCTCAGATGAATGGAAGACAAAAGAAAGTTCATATCAGACAAAATACCCCTTAAGCTATCAAAAATTTAAAAAGATATGGAAGTTCACTACATAATGATAAAAGGTTCAGTCCATCGGTAAGATATTTTCATCCTAAACATACATGCACCCAACAGAGGAACACCAACTTTCATTTAGCAGTTTCTAGGCAAAATTTTAAAAATATTGATATTGACTCTAACACTATCATAGCTGGACACTTAAATAATCCGCTCACAACCTTCGACAGATAATCAAGACAAAAAATCAACAAGGAGATCTG